>JANRMT010062816.1:19272930-19305767 GCA_026402145.1 Polypterus bichir lapradei | reverse complement strand
ATAGATAGATAGATAGATAGATAGATAGATAGATAGATAGATAGATAGATAGATAGATAGATATGAAAGGCACTATATAATAGATAGATAGATAGATAGATTAGATAGATAGATAGAGTGAAACACACTATATGATAGATAGATAGGCAGATAGATATGAAAGGCACTGTACAACAGATAGACAGATAAACAGACAGATAGATGTGAAAGGCACTACATAATGCAAAGATACTACCGCGGGTAGTGCCCTGCTGTCCCGTGCAGAGTTGGTCAGAAAATGGAGGAGCGCGTGGGCGTAATGCTGGGTTTGGCTCATTGTGCCTGTCCATCCCACACATTGACTGGAGCTCAACAGGCTGCTGCCACTTCCTCTAAGGTGCCTTCCACTTCACCAAAAGTAATGGAAACTATTTGAATTTTTCAAATGCCATGCATTGCTCTGTAAGTTAATTTGTGCCATTTGGGCACCACGCCACATTTCACTGTTTTCAAATCAGCTTTGGTAAACAAGGGTCGGGTTTCCTGAGGAAAGCCCTTGTGTTTAGGACCCCCATCACAGGGCAGGAAGTCAGGTTTGTAGTACTATGAGTTTTGCTTGGGAAAAAACTTCATTGTGCTCTGAAGTGTGTGTGTGTGTGTGTGTTGGTGTCTGCTGAGCCCCTCACAGTTGTCTCTCTCAATGTCCTGCAGCAGCAACAGCAGGAGGCAGCGCTACCAACACATCAGTACAATGGAGGGGAAACGAGACAGTGGACCGGCCAGAGGCTCCTCGTGACACTGCAGCAGTGGCCTCCAAACAGCAATGGTGGGCACACACTTGCTAAACGAGTTGTACAGTACAACACCTGCAAGATCAATCAATCAATCAGTCTTTATATTATACAGCAGGGGGTCTCTAGTCCAGTCCTGTGGGCCCCCTGTGACTGCAGGTTTTTGTTCCAGCCAGGTTCTTAAATCAGGCTGCCAATTTTACCGTTGATGGATCTCGTTGTTTCATTTGTGTTCATTTTTCCTTCTCTTAAGTTTCATTCAGAAACATGCAGTAGTGTGAGGTTTAACATTTACTAAACCTTTGTCATTTTACTACCTTTGGCCATGTGATGGACTGGCGCCCTTGTCCAGGGTTTATTTCTGCCTTGCACCCTATGCCAATGTCAACGCACGACCCTGGTCTGGATTAAGTGGGTCTGACAATGACACGACATGACAGTACCTTTCAGTCTGTTTGTCCATTTCTTTTTTAGTTAATTTTCTTCTGTCGTTTCTGCTCTCTTAATTGTGTTCAACTGATGACAAATAATGAAGAGCAGTGATGAGCGAACCCCCATGCGAAATGCAGGAAGTGTAAGCGTCCAAAAAGGCCACGAACGAACAAAGTCACTTACCACACACACCAGTCTTTATCTTACATGGCGCCATTAACGGGACACAACATCACCAGGCACTTTCCAGGTAAGGAAGGCCATCACTCATCAGATCATGGATATGTGTTGCCCCCCCTCCATCTATCAGCCAATCGTTATTTTATAGAGCGCCATCACCACTCCCGTGTCACCACAAATCCTGTCTGTTCTAACATGGACTTGGATTGCACATTTAGACTTTCAAAAACAATCAGCCAGTCTGGCTATTAAGATCGTGTATCGTCACAAAGTGCCATTCAAAACAGAGCTGCGCACAATAAAATGGACCGCTTTAAAAATAATTAACATTCCCAAACCTGCTTAAACCAGTTGAGCGAGCTCAAGAATGGTAATGTATGTACTGTGGTGGGCAGCCGGGACGCCCCTATGATGGAAGGACCGGGGGAGAGGACATATCCAGGGCAATACCTCCCTCAGAACATGAGAGGCCAATCATCTTGGGTTACATCGGGCCTCCATTAGAAGCTCAACCCTGCTGGGGCCCGTGGCCACCACTAGGGGGAGGGCCTGAGAGCACCTGGAGCGCCATAAATGAGGCCACCTCACTCCGGCCGGGGAGCCGAAGTAGGGAGGAGGTGGACGAAGGTGGTAGAGGAAGAGAAGAAGAAGAGAAAGACGAGTGTTGTTTAGTGCTCGGGACTGTGCTAGACTTGTGGGTACTGGGAAGACGTTTCCCACAAGAGAAAAGGAAATAAAAGAGTGGATCGATAGATAGATAGATAGATAGATAGATAGATAGATAGATAGATAGATAGATAGATAGATACTTTATTAATCCCAAGGGGAAATTCACAAAGTGTGTTGGTGTTGCACTTGTGTGTGTCACTGTGTCTGTCTGTGTCCGAGTTTGGGGAGCTGTATGTTCCCTGTGGCTTTATAGTACGCAAGTCTTTATTTCATTTAGTTGTGACATCATGGGGTGTTTTACAGAGCAGACCCCCCCCACACAAACACACACACACACACACATCCAGGCGTACGTCAATAAACACCTGTACACACATGATGGGCCCACTCTGGTGACTGGGCGAGTGCCCACCAGTCACATGGTCTATTCGCGTGCCTTTTCCGTGGCTGACATACAAGCACATGTGCTCTTATTAACACACAGACACTACACTTGAGGAGACCACCCATTGGCATTTGTTGATTTCATTTTGGAATTCCTAACTCTATCCCAACAAAATCAGGAAAATAAAAACAGATCAAAGATTTTCTAAATGTTACAAAGTTTGTAACGTTTGTTCCCCTGTGACGGAGAGGAAAACTGCTGCGGTTTCTTATTCCTTCCACTGGAAAGCGTATTGAGTTTTATGTCAATCGCCATTTAAATGCTCTGAAGGAGGGGAGCAGCTCACTTCTTCTTCTTCTTCTTCTTCGTCTTCTTTTCGGCTGCTCCCATTAGGGGTCACCACAGCGGATCACAGCTTCTTCCATATCTTCCTGTCCTCGTCATCTTTCTCTGTCACACCCGTCACCTTCATGTCCCCCCACAGCACATCCATTAACCTTCTCTTAGGCCTTCCTCTTCTCCTCTTGTCTGACAGCTCTATCCTTAGCACCCTTCTCTCACACCTCTCCTCTCCCAATCTCTAATGTCCTCATTTCTAATCCTGTCCATCCTCGTCACACCCAATGCAAATCTTGGCATCTTTAACGCTGCCACCTCCAGCTCTGTCTCCTGTGCCACCGTCTTCAACCCACATAACAAGGCTGGTCTCACTACCGTCCTGTAGATCTTCCCTTTGGTAGTAATTTAGTTACTTATTTTTTAAATAAAACATCAGACCATGGCAACGTTTATAAATTCTGGGGTATTTAATGGTGGAAAGAACTTTATCAACAACTTTATAAAGGACTGCACAAAGGCATGTACAGTATGATTTACATCTCAGGCTCTTATGATCCAGCAGGGCCATTACCAGTATACTGTAGGTGTTACTACACAGTTAAATGGTTACACTGCTTGTTGCAGATGAGATGTAACTTAATACAAACACACAGAACAAGTTCTCTTCTTCTTTTTCTTTCAGCTACTCCCGTTGCCACAGCGGATCACAGCTTCTTCCATATCTGTCTGTCCTCGTCATCTTTCTCTGTCACGCCCATCACCAGCATGTCCTTTCTCACCACATCAATAAACCTTCTCTTAGACCTTCCTCTTCTCCTCTTCCCTGGCAGCTCTATCCTTAGCACCCTTCTCTCATTATACCCCTCATCTCTCCTCTGCCCATGTCCAAACCAACGCAATCTCGCCTCTCTGACTTTGTCTCCCACCCGTCCAAACTGAGCTGACCCTCTAAAGTCCTCATTCCTAATCCTGTCCATCCTTGTCACACCCAATGCAAATCTTAGCATCTTTACCCACTTCCAGCTCTGTCTCCTGTGCCACCATCTCTAGCCCATATGACACAGCTGGTCTCACTACCATCCTGTAGATCTTCCCTTTCACTCTTGCTGATACCGAGTTGCATTTTCTTCAAGGTGCAGGAATTCAGCAGTCATGTCCACAGGCTACTCAACCAGGACATGGTGGGCAGTCCAAGCCAAGGACCTCACGTGACCTTCACAGCGTGGTCAGGCGCTTCATTCATTGATTTCAGGAGAGAACAACCTTCTTTTTCTTGACAGATCTGACCGAGTGTGTGTCTGTACTGACCCCTACTCTCTCTTCTGTTTCTTTTTCCGGTTTCTCTGTGGTGGCGGCCTGCGCCACCTCCACCTACTCAAAGCTTCATGATGCTCCAACAATGATGGATGGACTAAAAGGCAGAATTCTACGTGACCATCATCATCAAGCCTTTCCGTGAGAACCCTAAATCCAAAGAGGACTGTTTCATTTATGTTAGGTAGAATACCCAGAGGGGACTGGGCGGTCTCTTGGTCTGGAATGCCTACAGATTTTATTTTTTTCTCCAGCCGTCTGGAGTTTTTTTTTTGTTTTTTCTGTCCACCCTGGCCATTGGACCTTACTTATTCTATGTTAATTAATGTTGACTTATTTTATTTTCTTACTGTGTCTCTTATTTTTCTATTCTTTATTATGTAAAGCACTTTGAACTACTGTTTGTATGAAAATGTGCTATATAAATAAATGTTGTTGTTGTTGTTGTTGTAGTCAACAGAAGAACAAAATGGTGGGCTCTGACCTCCCTGAGCTAACAAAAAATGAAGGATCGGTCCAGCTGAAAAAACAACCACAGCCACTCCACTGTACTGCACACGTGCAACCGAGAAAAGACTGAGAAGAGAAAGAACAATCGGGGAACAACAGCCTGGTTTTGTGCCAAGTTAAGTTTCTGCACCAAACCGCCAGAAGGGCCGAGTCGCACTTTCTTCAGGGTGCAGGAATTCGCCAGTCATGTCCACAGGCTACTCAACTGGGACCCAAGCCAAGGACCTCAAGAGACCTTCACAGTGTGGGCAGGTGCTTCATTGTTAGATTTCAGGGGAGAACAGGCCTTCCAGAATATTCTTCTTGTTGACAGTTCTGACGGGTGCGTGTAGTCAATTGAAGAACAAAATGGGTACAACAGATTACCATCAGACAGATTACGAAAAATAAGGAGAGAAACAGAAAGGCCCGCACACGTTATTTCTAGATTTAGAGCAAGCATGAAGATCGAGAAGTGTGGAGACGCCTGAAAGAGAAGGGGGGACAGTTAAGGACATGTATGGTGGGGGGTCTGCACACGAGTGAGAAGCAGTGTAGGAATAACAAGGTTTGGTCACTTCAAGGATCTTCATTAAGCCACTCTAGTTATACAACATGCAACAGACAAATAAATCCTTTACCGGCCGTGACAGTTTTGTGATCAATCCTAAGGCTGGCGACATTAGCATTAGCAGCCCTGTAAGGACTTCTCCGCAGATATGCGACAAACGTCCACGTCATACACACTGTCACTCGTTTTAGTGTGGACGGAGATGGAGAAGAGTGCGAAAACAGCGTTTTTAAATGAAAATGTAGTAGTGTGGATGGAGCTGGAGTACGAGAAATGGCGCATAATAACGTGCAGAATTACTGTCAGTTACCAAGTGTGTTTAGTAGTCCACTGAAATGTCTATTTTAATCAATCAATAGCCATAAGAACATAAGAAATGGTCAATAAAGATGAGGTTCTCGTTTGTTCACTGGAAATGTTACTTCACTCAATCAATCAATCAATCAACCAATCAATGTGTCAGTCAGCATCACATAATAAGCCTGACTATTAGAAGAGCTCATAGGAAAGTAGAATGTCTGTCAATCAGCCATCACTCAGGAAAGCAGAATTTCAATCAATCAATCAATCAATCAATCAATCAATCAGTGAGCCATCAATGAGAAAAGCAGAATTCCAGCCAACTAGCCAATCAATCAATCAATAGATCAATCAGTTATCAATAATAAAATCAGAATTTCCATCAACCAATCAATCAATCAGTGAGTTGACAATCAGAAAAGCAGAATTGCAGTCAGCCAACCAAACAATCAATCAATAAAATGTCAGCACTTAACAAGAAAGTTTTTGTAAGAATATGGAATTTCAGTCAAGCAGCCAGTTTCCTCGTTTGTCTGCTGCAATTCCAGTTTGAGTCAGCCAGCTGGCATCACATATTGCAATAATCCTCAGTATAAGAAAGGCTCATGAAAACGCAAACTCGCAGTCAAGTGCCGTGTTTATTCATTTGTTCGCTGCAATTTCTGCTTTAATTAACCGATTTAGTCAATAAATCAGCACCTCATATTAGGTCTGAGGGTAAGAAGTGACCCATGAAGATGCAGAACTCCTTTGTTCACTGGATGGAAAATCTGTTTCATTCAATCAATCAATCAATTGGCATCACATAATAAGCCCGAGTATAAGAAAGAGCTTATAAAAACGCAGAATCTCAGTTAGTCAGCCTTCAATCAGTTATATGTCTACAAAGCCGGCACCACGTGATAAGCCCAAGTGCAGACGTCATCGGCTCACAAGGACGTGGAGCTTCAATCTGTCAGTACGTTTACGTGTTTGTTCACCGTAAGTCAATCAGTCAGCATCACTTACCGTAGCTACTCGCATTTAAGTTCTCCCGCGTATAAGTCGGGTCTTGATTTTACCGTATAATTTCTGTTTTTTCTTAAAGTCGTCATACAAGTCGAATGCAGAAAACTCATGCTATTGGTCCAAGAGATTATGATATGTTTATACCCACCTGAGAGAGACGCCACGGGGCACACTGCCCTTTTTTTTATGTATGGTGCCTACATGACCACACGGTAATACCCAAACTATCCCAAAGCGACGTTTGCACTGTTTTGTGTTTTTTGCATCTCACATGATCATACACCTTTATCGTAACAGCATCTCTTATCTACGACGCAGTGTTTTATCAGAAGAAAATATGAAGCTGGTTTTAGATTAAAAGTCGTTGAAGTGGCGAAAGAATTTGGTAACTGCACTGCTGCAACAAAATTCGATGCGTCTGAGAAACTGATGAAAGACTGGAGGAGAAAAGATGTAAAAAAAAATAAAATGAATTGTCGTATTTTTGAAGGGGCGTATAAGTCAGGGTCTGATTTTATGATAGATTTTTCAGGCTTCAAGACCGGACTTATACGCGAGTAAATACGGTAATAAGCATCAGTATAAAAAAAAGGCTCATAAATAACACCGACCTTTTAGTCAGGTACTTAGTTTTTGTCCACAGTAATTTGTGTTAATCAGCCAATCAACAGCATGTAATGAGTCTGAGCACACAAGACGACTCCTGAGGACGTGGAGCTCATCTGATTACTGCAGTTACTTTCAGCCAATCAGGTGAACAGATATCAACCAATCAACATCTCTCAACACCAAAGAGCTCCTAGAAATGCAGAATTTCCTTCAATTACTGAATTTATTTGTTTAACTCTTTCAGGGCTATTATTTTTTTTCATTTTCTCTCAAATCTGAATATCCATCCACATGAATTTCACATCTATCTATTGTGGAGCCAACCCGGACACAGACAGGCGGACATGTTGTAATCACCACCACACGTTTATTAATAGAACTCTTTACAATATTTAAAGTCCAAAAGTGCACACAAACAAACCTCAATTCACAGTCCTGGCCACAAATGCCTCTTCTTCGGGCCGCCTCCACACCTCTCTCGTGCCTCGTCCTGCTTCCACCCGACTCCAGCCTCGAATGAAGGGAGACGGCCCCTTTTATACATGACCCGGATGAGCTCCAGGTGTTCCCGGCATTCCTCCCTTGGCCACGCCCCAGCATGGCGGAAGTGCCGGCAGTCCTCCCGGCAGCTCTCCGGGTGCCGTCCTAAATCTTCCCCCCAGCACTTCCTGGTGTGACGGAAGTGCTGGGGTAACAGGTCCCCAAGGCATTGGGGCACCTCCTGGCGGTGACCACGGGCCCCTACAGGGTGGAGCTTCCATGTCCTGTACCCGTGGCCCCCAGAGCAACCAGGAAGGCGGCCCCCACGTGATCCAGGGTGGGCTTAGACCCACATCCGGTCCCTCACGGCGTCCCGGCCGGGTCGTTGCCCCTGGCATCCCTGACAGTATCTATCTATCTATCCATTCATCATCCAACCCGCTATATCCTAACTACAGGGTCACGGGGGTCTGCTGGAGCCAATCCCAGTCAACACAGGGCACAAGGCAGGAAACAAACCCCGGGCAGGGCGCCAGCCAACCGCAGGGCACACATGCACACACACCCACACACTAGGGACAATTTAGGACCACCAATGCACCTAACCTGCATGTCTCTGGACTGTGGGAGGAAACCCACGCAGACACGGCGAGAACATGCAAACTCCACGCTGGGAGGACCCGAGAAGCGAACCCAGGTCTCCTTACTGCGAGGCAGCAGCGCTACCCACTGCGCCACCATAGGATCTGAATATTTTCCCCAAAAACTCAGTTTTCTAAAAAGCATACAAAGCAAACACTATATGCATTTAACATTAAACATTAGCTTTCTAAGATCGGCTGTCACACTGCTTACATACTTACTACATTCCTGTTTGTCTAACCATTTATATTCTGAAAGGCACCCTCTGGAAAAGAAACAGCTACCTACCTTTCATTTTTGATTTCCAGATCACTTGCATCAAAATCAGAGTTTGAAAAGCCAGAGTCTGATTCAGCAATAATATGCAAAAAGCAAACAAAATGAATAACGTCCACAGAGTATTTTGCTTTGCACATTTGCTTTGCTCTTTTGCCCGACGTCGGTGCCATCCTAGATGTCGTTTACTCTGCGCTCCTCACACACACACAGGGATTCGATGTCAAGTCAATGAGTCTACCAGTCCTCCCAGCCAAGAGGGTCTACCCGTAACGTGATGGTGAGTTTTGTCGACGTCTACAGCTGATTATTACCCTCTGCCCCTGGAGGTCAACTAAAGTCGACATCCAACCTCAACCCTTGCTGTCGACAAAAGTCTACATCAGCCCTAAAAGAGATAAAAATATGGATAAAGATGATCCGCTGTGGCAACCCCTAATGGGTGCAGCTGAAAGAAGAAGAAGAAGAAGACTGAATTCATTTGTTTGCTGCTGCAGTCAATGCATCAGTCAGTCAGTCTGAGTGTGGCTGAACTAAGTCTGTGCTCAAGACCCCACAGGGTCAGCTCTCGGTTAGTCTGTCACAGTCGGCCACACGTCCTCAAGTCCTCGGATGCTCCTGCTTGTTCTCCTCTGCACAGCCCCAAGTGCTGCTCCATCTTTCCTGTGATGAGGTCACCAGAACTGCACACAGCACTCCAGATGTGGCCTCACTTGTGCCACTTACACTCTGAGCATGACGTCCATTGATTTATATTCGAAAGTTTTTATAATATCACTTAACGTTTAATTTGTCTTTTCAATTGCTTCTGCACTTTGCTTAAATGAAGAAAACATGGGAACGTTAGTGTTGGATCAGAACTAAAATTCTAACTTTGGTATTAATACCAGCTTCTGGAACTCAGTACCAGTGCCAGAAGCAAATACCAGAGAACTACAACACCCCCCCCACCCCAAAATCTTACTCCCACCTCCCTGGTGCACACCACAAAATCGCGCCCCACTACACATCGCCTCCTTCTTGAAGCCATCAAGTCCCCATTGTGTCGATGCAATAAGGGGACAGATGCCTCCCATGAAGTCCCGACTGCACTGAAGCCATAAGGGGGATGGGGGCTCCCTATGAAGTCCAAAGGAATATAAGGGGGCCCCCCCCCCCGTAAAGTCCTAATCGCATTGAAATGTGGAGTTTGGTTTTGTGAAGTCTACAAAATGAATGGCTTCCCAAAACAGCAATAGCAAGTGTCAAGTGAACGGAATGAGACGAAGGCGGCCATTTATTCCCGTTGCTGACAATCCCAAAACACTGTGTACTGTACCAGTTTCAAATTTGTGTTCTGGTACTTTTCCAGTACCGGTACACCCAAGTCAACATAAACCCCTAAGTCCTTTTCAGAGGTCACTTCCTGTAGCTCAGTGTCTGCCATCTTGAATTTATAATTGACATTCCTTTTGCCCACGTGTAGCACTTTTCTAATGAAACTCCATTTTCCAAGTGTTTTCCTCGCTCCGAATCTCGTCCACGTCTTTCTGAATTCTTTTTGCTGCCTCCTCCTCCTCGGTGTCTGCCATGGCTCCAATTTTAGTATCATCTGCAAACTTCACACATTTACTAACAATAATGAAATCAATGTCATTAATATGATACATCTGCGGTGGGCTGGCGCCCTGCCCAGGGTTTGTTGCCTGCCTTGTGCCCTGGGATATGAGGGTGTGAGAAACAAAAAACCCAAAACAGTGCAAAAGTCGCTTCAGAATAGTTCAGATATTACCGTGTGGTCACAAAGGCACCATACGTAGAAGAAAAAGGCCGTGTGCCCCGTGGTTACTCTCTCAGGTGGGAGTTAGCATATCGTAATCCCTTGTAGCAATAGCGTGAGTTTTCCGCATTCGACTTATACGACCTGCGGTGGGTTGGCACCCTGCCGGGGGTTTGTTTCCTTCCTTGTGCCCTGTGTTGGCTGGGATTGGCTCCAGCAGACTCCCGTGACCCTGAATTTAGGATATAGCGGGTTGGATAATGGATGGATGGATAATATGATACAGGGGGATTCACTCGAAAAAGGCCCCCAATATTCTGTTGTGACTCCCGTTAGGATGAAGCAATCTGAGCCAATAAAATCCGCTCTATACCTTGATGTTTGTGTAATCGATTGCATGACATGCGATGCTGGAAGTGGTTTCCGTTGTCTGCCAGACACATTTCGACGTGGCGATCCGTATCTGAACATATCAGCAAGCGTCTCAGCGTTAGCAGCAATTTCATATTGGATATTTTCCTTCAAATCTTCCACAGGGATGGTTGTTCCGATAGATTTTTCCTTTGAGCAGACCCCAAAGTCTTGTGGTGTCAGATCTGGTGACCGTGTTGGCCAAAGCCCCTTTGAAATGACCCTGTTGCTGAAGAAGGACTCCATTTCTGCTATGCTTCTTGCTGATGTGTGACACGTTGCTCCATCTTACTGGAAGTAACCTTCTGCTAACTCGCGATCATCCAGTTGATTCTGACATTGTTTAAATGAATTGGTGACCTAACAGGTTCGCACCATGAAGACGCGCTGCTCGATATGTACACCACCACCATCCTGATGAGAAGTCGAGTGACTGAGTGAAGGGGTACGGGTGGGACACACCCAGAAGTTGCAAATGGCTGTTTGGTGCCTACCTCATCGCTCCGACGCATCACTCATTGCTCTGAGTAGCACATTGCACGTTGTTGTTTCAGATTGCTTAGTCCTAGCGAGAGTTATTACAGAATATTCGGGGGCCTCCTTTGAGTGGATCTCCCGGTATAAAGTAACGGACACAGGAAAGACCCCCTCGGGGCGCTCATCTGATGACCTCACTCCACTGATGACCGCATGCTCCTTCTTTGACTTCTGCCAGCTAAGCGACAGAGTGCCCATCCAACACTCATTCAGTTACATTTTCCAAACTGGTTTTCAACTGACAACGACTGGTTCTTTGCAAAAATTGCGAATCAGCCAATCGGCCATTCCATCAGTTCTTGTATGCTGGAGTGTGATGTTCATGGTAGCTTTCAACCAACCAAGAAATGAATTAACTTTCTCTCATTCTATGGTGTATGTTTGATTCCCGAACATTTTTTTGCACTCTGCCGCTCCCTCAGGTCGTCATTTCTAATCAACTGGATCTTTTCAAAGAGTCGGTTAGAGTTCATGTGCCGCCAATCTGCAAACTGAATCGGTTAGTGAACCACCTAATGAGTGTATCCGGGAAAGTAGAAGGCATCTTTTGAGGATAAACCAAGGGTGACACTCGAAGACGGAGTGACAACAGGAAAGAAATAAGAATGGGAAGACAACTGGACCAGATGGAATACCAACCAAAGTAGGGAAGAGTCTGGGGGAGGATGCAAGGAAGGAAGGAATGGATTAGCTGGTGTCAAGGATCTACAGTCGGTGGAGAAACAGTGTGATGGTTGTGTCTGTAAATAAGGAGACGGGAGACGTCCAGGATTGGGAAGATCACAGGAGTATAAAGCTGACGTCACGTGCAACCGAGAAAAGACTGAGAAGAGAAAGAACAATCAGGGAACAACAGCCTGGTTTTGTGCCAAGTTAAGTTTCTGAACCAAGTTCAAGGTGCAGGAATTCGGCAATCATGTCCACAGGCTACTCAACTGGGACCCAAGCCAAGAACCTCAAGAGACCTTCACAGTGTGGGCAGGTGCTTCATTGTTAGATTTCAGGAGAGAACAGGCCTTCCAGAATATTCTTTTTGTTGACAGTTCTGACGGGTGTGTGTAGTCAATAGAAGAACAAATTGGGTACAACAGATTATCATCAGACAGATTATGAAAAATAAGGAGAGAAACAGAAAGGCCTGCACGCGTTATTTCCAGATTTAGAGCAAGCATGATGATCGAGAAGTGTGGAGACGCCTGAAAGAGAACGGGGGACAGTTAAGGACATGTATGGTGGGGGGTCTGCACACGAGTGAGAAGCAGTGTAGGAATAACAAGGTTTGGTCACTTCAAGGATCTTCATTAAGCCACTCTAATTATGGATGAGGCAGATCAGGGTCCATGGTGTAGGCCATTTGTAGATGACATTGTACATTGTGTCACCACTAAGAATACTTTGGAAAGGAAACTGGAGAAGTAGAAAAGAGCTATGGAGAACAGATGACGAGCTGGAACAGAGGACAGACTGCCGCAGATTTAAGGGACAGGAACAAGATGGGAGAGGTTTACCTCCAGGCTTAGAAGGGTGGAAAAGTTCAAGTGTCAAGGATCAGCAATAACAGACGACCGAGAGCTGGTTCTAATAATAAACTGTAGAGCGCAATCAGGAAAAAGATATCAGGAGTGCAATGTGACCGAAGAGTCAGTGCAGGGGTGAGGGGTATCAGACAGTGGGCAGACCACCATTGTTGTATGGATCAGAAACCGGTGCAGTTACAATGGGGGCATAGGAGGAAATGGGATCTGCAGAAGTGGAGACGTCGAGACGGATGTGTGGCGTGGCAAATCTTGACAACACCAGGAACAAGAGATTCAGAGGTGCAGTTAAAGTCGACAAAATCTCCAAGAAGGAAGGAATACAGGAAGGAGGGTTTAAAGTGGTGCGGGCAGGTCATGAGAAGTAAGACATAAACGGTGTGGGGAGAAGAATCATTGAGATGGAGGAGAAGAGAAAGTGCATGGACTGTGGGATGGGAGACCTAAGGGAGAAAGGGACATTAAGGGAGATGTGAGTGGAGAAGGCTGGTCCAATATCGATCCACATGAAGGGGCGAACACTTTAGAAGAAGAAGAAGAAGAAATGTATCAGACTATTGATTGACCGGTGCTATTTTCTGTCAGTCAGTTGACCAGTTAAAATAAATGTATATATACAAGTTTATCTCCCCGTCTAAGCGGGGTTAAATTCTACATAATCAAAGTAGACCTCACTGTATTTAGCAGTGCACCATTCATTGGAATGTATGTTGTAATGCACGTGGCAATAATATGCATTACATTTTTCATTCCAACAGATGGTACATCAGAAACATTTATAGTAATAAAATGCATTGCATTTTTCATTCCAACAGATGGTACATCACAAATGTTTGTAGGAATAAAATGCATTTTGTTTTTCATTCCAACAGATGGTGCATCCCAAACATTTATAGGAATAAGTGCATTTTGTTTTCCATTCCAACAAATGGTGCATCGCAAATGTTTGTAGGAATGAAATGCATTTTATTTTTCATTCCAACAGATGGTGCATCACAAACACTTAATGTAATAAAATGCATTGCATTTTTCATTCCAACAGATGGTGCATCACAAACATTAGCACTGCTTTTATGAATCCCATACCAAATGGCATATAACGGAGAAATAGCATTTGGACGGACACACACATACACATACCGACACTTGTCCTTTTACTAAGGTGGATAAAGCATTTCATTCATCACTCAATGGAATAAAAGGTACTTTCCATAGTAAGACCTGAAATCAATACGCTTTCATTTACAACAGCTTTTGTAAATGCTTGTCTCTCATGTATATTAATCAGTCCCTCCTTTGCTCTGCTTGGTGCTCTGCATTAAGCAGCTTTACATTCATCAAGTGAGTTCTTAGCATGTGGTGCCTTTCAATCAATAAATCTGTTTATTAGGATATTAGAATATTGTGTCTCTCAATCTATCATGAAAAGAGTTCCAAAGACTTCCAACAATACCCACTAGAGGGGGATCTCACTGTCAAACCCCAGTAACAAGACCAAGCACAGAATCCTCACGTAAAAAATAAAAAAGTATTCCAATCACAATGAAGCTCAGTGGAGCATAAAGGCAAAACGGAATTGCCTTCAGCAAAACTCGAACAAAATCCCAAAACAGAATCCAAATGGAGGAACTGAAAAAAAAAACAGTAAGAGGGTTGAAATCTCAAAATATACAAAAGACACAAGCACAGCCAAACACCAATGAGTCGACGACTCCATAGTGCATTCACAATGATCTGCTGGATTTATAGGGTACAGGGCGGTTCTTGGCAGTGATTGGCAGATGGCCCCGCCCCTTGGGGGACCAACCACAACGCACATGGAACATAGCAAAGACAGCTGATATAGAAGGACCAAACCAAAACTAAAGAATGATTCACATAATCAACATAAAGAAAAGAATCAAAAACAAACAAAAGGGACACAACACATAAATTTGAACCTCCAAGGTACTGTCTGTAGACCCAGTGTGCCGTGTCATCTGAATTCAGCCACTGCTATGGATTTTCTTTCCATTTTTTGCGTTCATAAAACATGTTTAACCTACAGAATGGCTGCTTCTTTCCGCCTCCTGGGTGTCCTGAGTACTAATTGGCTTTGAAACAAATCAAGACAAAGAGCGTTCAGCGGGAAGATTGGGACATGTCTCAGTCAGGGGTGCTACTCAGGTAGATAGATAGATAGATAGATAGATAGATAGATAGATAGATAGGAAAGGCACTATATGATAGATAGATAGATAGATAGATAGATAGGAAAGGCACTATATGATAGATAGATAGATAGATAGATATTTTATTAATCCCAAGGGGAAATTCACATAATCCAGCAGCAGTATACTGATAAAGTCATACACGGAGCGCTCCATTAGTAGGTTATTTGGACCTCTGGACTGAAGCCAAAACAGTTCAGAAACAAAAAAAAAACGGATAACTCCAAACTCCCCCCCCATCTTACTTCAATCCTCCCAGATTTGCTGCACAATGGCTCACCTCCCTGGTGTTCCTCACCATCACGCCACAATTCCCACTGCTTACTTCTTGAAACTGAGAATTCCTGATTGTGCTGATGCAATTGGTGGTTGGGGGGGGGGGGGGAGTTAGGTGGGCAATGGGAGTTCCACTGTGAAGTTCCAATCACATCGAAGAAATAAGAGTGGGGGGTGATGTGGCTCCTCTGTGAAGTGAGGATCACTTTGAATCAAACCCCAGCAGACACCACACAGACAATAACCGGGACTGGAATTTGAACCCACACTCTTAGATCCACGAGGCAAAAGACCTAACTGCTGCGTCACATTAACCCTCATCATTATAACAGAACACTGAAAAGAAGCCAAGGACCCAACATGATGTAGGCAGGCCGATCGCCACCCCTCAACATCCTAAACTGTAAGGCGGCTAACATAAGGATAGGCCAACATCACCCCCTGAAGCACCCTGCTGTACACCCCTCATTCAATGTAATTAACTTTAAACAGTTAAAGCTTTGATAGTATATGTGTGTATATATATAAATATATATATATACAGTTCGGTCCATAAATATTTGGACAGAGACCACTTTTTTCTAATTTCAGTTCTGTACGTCACCACAATGAATTTTAAATGAAACAACTCAGATGCAGTTGAAGTGCAGACTTTCAGCTTTAATTCAGTGGGTTGAACAAAACGATTACATAAAAATGTGAGACAACTAAAGCATTTTATGAACACAATCCCTTCATTTCAGGGGCTCAAAAGTAATTGGACGATTGACTCAAAGGCTATTTGATGGGCAGGTGTGTTCAAGTCCATCGTTATGTCTTATCAATTAGGCAGATAAAAGGCCTGGAGTTGATTTGAGGTGCGGTGCTTGCATGTGGAAGATTTTGCTGTGAACAGACAACATGCGGTCAAAGGAGCTCTCCATGCAGGTGAAAGAAGCCATCCTTAAACTGCGAAAACAGAAAAAACCCATCCGAGCTACGATATTACGAGTGGCAAAATCTACAGTTTGGTACATCCTGAGAAAGAAAGCAAGCACTGATGAACTCAGCAACGCAAAAAGACCTGGACGTCCACGGAAGACAACAGTGGTGGATGATCGCTGAATCATTTCCATGGTGAAGAGAAACCCCTTCACAACAGCCAACCAAGTGAACAACACTCTCCAGGGCTTGGTTGGCGTATCGATATCCACGTCTACCATAAAGAGAAGACTGCATGAAAGTAAATACAGAGGGTGCACTGCAAGGTGCAAGCCACTCATAAGCCTCAAGAATAGAAAGGCTAGATTGGACTTTGCTAAAGAACATCTAAAAAAGCCAGCACAGTTCTGGAAAAACATTCTTTGGACAGAACAAACCAAGATCAACCTCTACCAGAATAATAAAGGCAAAAAAATAAGTATGGAGAAGGCGTGGAACAGCTCATCATCCAAAGCATAGCACATCATCTGTAAAACACGGTGGAGTCAGGCAGTGTGATGGCTGCCAGTGGCACTGGGACACTAGTGTTTATTGATGACGTGACGCAGGGCTGAAGCAGCCGAATGAATTCTGAGGTGTTCAGAGACATACTGTCTGCTCAAATCCACCTAAATGACGTCAAATTGATTGGGCGGCGGGCGTTTCATGATACAGATGGACAATGACCCAAAACATACAGCCAAAGCAACCCAGGAGTTTATTAAAGCAAAAAAGTGGAAAATTCTTGAATGGCCAAGTCAGTCACCTGATCTTAACCCAACTGAGCGTGCATTTCACTTGTTGAAGACTAAACTTCGGACAGAAAGGCCCACAAACAAACAGCAACTGAAAGTAAAGCCGCTGCAGTAAAGGCCTGGCAGAGCATTAAAAAGGAGGAAACGCAGCATCTGGTGATGTCCAGGAGTTCAAGACTTCAGGCTGGCATTGCCAGCAAAGGGTTTTCAACCAAGTATTAGAAATGAACATTTTATTTCCAGTCATTTGTCCAATTACTTTTGAGCCCCTGAAATGAAGGGATTGTGTTAAAAAAATACTTTTGTTGTCTCACATTTTTATGCAATCGTTTTGTTCAACCCACTGAATTAAAGCTGAAAGTCTGCACTTCAACTGTATCTGAGTTGTTTCATTTCAAATTCATTGTGGTGACGTACAGAACCAAAATGAGAAAAGAGTTGTCTCTGTCCAAATATTTATGGACCTAACTGTGTGTATATATATATATATATACGAGGTGCGATCCAAAAGTTCCCAGAATGCATTTATTCTGCAGCCAGAAGGGTTTGGTTATATCAATCGCCGCTAGATAGCAGTTCAAGTTGTCCTTGCGAGCTGTTATCACGCGTTATAACGTCAGCGCAGTTGTTTTTCAAGTCGCAGTTCTCGTTTAAACTTCGGTTGTGTCTGTGAAGGGTTGTTTGTGAAAATGAGTGATTTGAAGGACAGACGGTGAATGGAGCGCTCTACAGGGATGTTCTAAGGCGTTTGCGGAATCGAATTCGCCAAACACGTCCTCAGATGTGGGCTGACAAGTCATTTCTTTTGCATCACGACAATGCACCAGCTCACACATCTCTGATTGTGCGCAAATTTTTGGCTTCTACAAAGTTTACTGCCATTCCCCACCCTCCGTACTCCCCTGATTTAGCGCTGTCTGATTTTTTTTTATTTCCTAAGATGAAAATGAGGCTCAAGGGACGCAGATTTGAGACAGTGGAGGAGATCCAAGCGGTAACAACCAACGTCTTGAACACACTGACAAAAAACAACTTCCAGAGGTGCTTCGAAAGGTTGAAATCTCGCTGGGATTGGTGTATCAACTCAGCGGGTGACTATTTTGAAGGAACTGTTCACCATTAATTGTTATTTGGTGTGTATGCTTTTAAATAAATGCATTCTGGGAACTATATACTGTATATATACACTCTATGTCTCTCTCTCTATATATATATATTAGTCATGTATTGTCATCTGTGGATATCTACAAGGGCTCTATTAAGGTACGTAATGACTCACCAGGCCAAGAGGGTGCGCTGCCACTAATACTATCATCTCCTTTTCTCCCCATGGCACTTGACTCCACCCCTTCTGCTCCCTGGTGAATAAGGCCACCAGATTCCCTGAAGGATGACATCACTTATTGAAGGAAGCTGCTGCTAGACAGGACTCCGACTCTGACTAAGTGTTTTCTTTTGTTGCAAGCCCAAAGCCAGGGCCAATTTACCCGCCACAATGGGCATTACTTTCTGTATTTTGCTCCACAATTAAACAAGACAACCTGGTTGGGGTTCCTACCAGGATGGTGATGAACATTAGTACATTACTATAATCTGGACGAGACCAGTCCATTCAGCCCAACAAAGCTCACCAGTCCTCTCCACTTATTTCTTCTAAAATAACATCAAGTCGAGTTTTGGAAGTCCCTCAAGTCTTACTGTCCACCACACTACTTGATCGCTTATTCCAAGTGTCTATTGTTCTTTGTGTAAAGAAAAACTTCCTAATGTTTGAGTGAAATTTCCCCTTCACAAGTTTCCAACTGTGTCCCCGTGTTCTTGATGAACTCATTTTAAAGTCACCATCTCGATCCACTGCACTAATTCCCTTCATCATTTTAAACACTTCACTCAGGTCTCCTCTCCATCTCTGTAAAGACTCAGCTCTTTTAATCTTTCCTCATCACTCATCCCCTGTAGTCCCTGAATCAGCCTCATCGCTCTTCTCTGGACCTTCTCTTGTGCTGTTATGTCCTTTTGTAGACCAAAACTGCATCCAGGACTGCAGATGAGGCCTCACCAGTGTGTTATAAAGCCTGAGCAGAACCTCCTGTGACTTGTAACTCCACACGTCAAGGCGCTATATGACCTGACATTCTGTTTGCCTTCTTAATGGCTTCTTAACACTGTCTGGAAGTCAATAGCTTCGAGTCCACTACGATTCCTAAATCCTTCTGATTCCTTACCTAGCTGCGAGGCCAAGAAGAATGGCAGGGTATTCCCTGGTCAACCTGGAAGTGGGTACACTGGCATCTCAGCAGGGATGGCCAAAAGACCTTTACCAGTGAAATGGAGGGATGGGGGGATGACCCATTTAGACCCACGCTAAGTGGCAGCATCCCTGGCCTAAGGTACCCATATGGACACCCGCAGGGCCTGCTGGGAGCTGTAGTCCCATAGAGCAGGCCTGTTTGGGTTACTGCAGGAATTCTTTATCCCAGACTTGTACGGTTCCATCTGACCCAGAAGTGCTTCCTATGGGTAATGCCCTGGCACTGGATTTACTCCCGGGTCTCAGGGAAAAGCTGGACTCGGGCATAGTGGACAGACAAAGCTCGGCCAGGAGGAGTAAAGGAGAAGAAGAAAAAAGAGAGAATTGTTTCTGGCATAACTTCTGAGAACCCGCTGAAGGTATCTGTTGAAATAAATTATTATTCAGTTCTTCAGAGTTGTGTCTGGGGTTTAGGGCTCTGTGGCGCCTCCTACAGGTCACAGTATATATTAAAAAGACAGTTACAAGACAACTTTAGCGAAGCCATGAAAAATATATTACAAGAAAAGACACAAAGATGAAAACAGCAATGGCTTATTTCTTTCTGCCCACATCATCATAACTGCTATGATGCCAATAAAAATACAGACAGTGAATTACGTAAGCCAACTCCTCTCAAAGTTCACACGATAGTCTGAACACTCTTTATTTTACTGGTTGGAAGAATTGTGAAAACAATGTGAAAGACATGAAAGAATCTGAATTTTTGAAATGTAGAATGTTTCCCCAGTCAGCACTGCGCCATACCAAAAAAATAAATAAAAAACAGTCAACGAGCTCCCTTCTCCGTCTCCCTTTCGAAAACGGCGCGATTTATGCAAATGACTGATTCTGGAAACCAGACCAGTTGCCTTCAGAGGTGCCGCTGCCCGTCACCAGTGTACTTCAACCTGGCACGTGGACGCCATCTTCTTAACCCTCACCAGAAGACTAGAAAGACAAACACGTAGCATTTCTGTGTGGCAGGGCTACAACATGCCCAAACCCATGACCAGTTCAGGGATGGGGGTATCATGTTTCAGCCCGGATATTTTCCGGGGTTAATGTCTGTATTTCTTTTCCAGCATCTTCTTTGTTTGTGGCAAAGTTTTATTTTGGAGGTTTTTACGCATTACATAATTTGTATTTATTGCGTTTCTATATATTTTGTGGGTGGAACCCCCAAAGAGGCGGGGCCACTCTGATGTCACTGCTGAAGGTCCGCCCCCAGCCTTTATAAGTGTGAAGCTGACAGCAGGTCCCTCAGAGGTTCATTGAAGTCTGTGGAGTGCAGAGCTGAGTATTTGCTCTCAACTTCACGTGAACTGCTGGATTTGGGAGACGTTTAATCAGAACAATGTTGCCGTGTCAGATTCTTTATTTATTCAAACTCACTTAACCCACTTTGGGCTGACGGGGGGGGGCTCGGAGCAGTGGGTGCAATGCAGGCATCTACTGTGGAAGGTGTGCCCGACCACCACAGATAACTCAACTCATGTTGGGAAAACAATTTCTTTCCGGTAGGAATCGCATCAAATAGGATTGTGGCATATCACCATTTTCTAGCAGCGTCTAGCGCCCACAATGAAACAGCTTGAATCAATTAATTATTTCCTTCATTTGCACAGAATGTGAATTCAGGAGAACAGGCAAGCTGCCGGAATTCAAAGCATTTTTATTTTCACAGGCTGCCATCTGTGCAACGTTTGGAGTGCAAATTTCCCATTGCTGCAAGAACCAGGTTAAAAAAGAGCGGCCATATGTTTGTCGGGAAGGTCTCAAAAAAATCACGTACAATGTATTGTGGGGGGGGCGTTTGGCAGGAAGCGAACAATTAAACAATAACCAAAATCAGCCGCTGGCCAGTACTGCTGCCTCCTGGAGTTATGAGTTTAAAGGCGACCGTGAAATTGTAGGGTCCAGCTGCAGACCTCCACAGACTGGCAAGCCAGTCAAACTGCACAACTCCAGTAACGTTTAGCTGCCTTTGCATTACAGTTACACATAGAATAGTACTAAGATCGTTTTACACGGCTTTGAAAAGTTACTTACCGTATTTACGCATCACATATTGCAATAAGGCGGCACGGTGGCGCAGTGGGTAGCGCTGCTGCCTCGCAGTTAGGAGACCCAGGTTCGCTTCCCGGGTCCTCCCTGCGTGGAGTCTGCATGTTCTCCCCGTGTCTGCGTGGGTTTCCTCCCACAGTCCAAAGACATGCAGGTTAGGCGCATTGGTGATCCTAATTGTGTGTGCCCTGTGGTGGGCTGGTGCCCAGCCTGGGGTTTGTTTCCTGCCTTGCGCTCTGTGTTGGCTGGGATTGGCTCCAGCAGACCCCTGTGACCCTGTAGTTAGGATACAGCAGGTGGGATACGGGATGGATATTGCAATAATCCTCAGTATAAGAAAGGCTCATAAAAACGCAAATTCGCAGTCAAGTGCCGTGTTTATTCATTTGTTCGCTGCAATTTCTGCTTTAATTAACCGATTTAGTCAATAAATCAGCACCTCATATTAGGTCTGAGGGTAAGAAGTGACCCATGAAGATGCGAAACTCCTTTGTTCACTGGATGGAAAATCTGTTTCTGTCAATCAATCAATCAATTGGCATCACATAATAAGCCCGAGTATAAGAAAGAGCTTATAAAAACACAGAATCTCAGTTAGTCAGCCTTCAATCAGTTATACGTCTACAAAGCTGGCACCACGTGATAAGCCCAAGTGCAGACGTCATCGGCTCACAAGGACGTGGAGCTTCAATCCGTCAGTACGTTTACGCGTTTGTTCACCGTAAGTCAATCAGTCAGCATCACTTACCGTATCTACTCGCATTTAAGTTCTCCTGCGGATAAGTCGGGTCTTGATTTTACCGTATAATTTCCGATATTTTATAATGTCGTCATATAAGTCGAATTTGGAAAACTCATGCTATTGGTCTAAGAGATTACGATATGCTAACGCCCACCTGAGAGAGTAACCACGGGGCACACGGCCTTTTGTTTCTATGTATGGTGCCTATGTGACCACACGGTAATACCCAAACTATTCCGAAGCGACGTTTGCACTGTTTTGTGATTTTCGTATCTCACACCCTCATACACCTTCATCGTAAGAGCATCCCTTATCTACGATCAGAAGAAAACATGAAGCTCGTTTGAAATTAAAAGTTGTTGAAGTGGCAAAAGAAATTGGTATCTGCGCTGCTGCAGCAAAATTCGATGTGTCAGAGAAACTGGAGCAAGACTGGAGGAAGCAAGAAGATGTACAAAAAAAAAATGAAGTGTTGCAATTTTGAACGGGCGTATAAGTCGGGGTCTGATTTTATGATCGATTTTTCAGGTTTAAAGACCCGACTTATACATAAGTATATACGATATCTCTCGAGTTTTACTTCTGTCCTCTCATAGACTCCTTCTAAAACCCAAATCGCTAAACATAATCAGGTACCTCCACACCTCCATCTCCATCCACTGTCGAAATCGGTGACCCAGACACGCAATCCAAGTGGCTGCTCAATGGAGCTCCCGAATTGCAGAGCTCTGTGGGAGTCCAGAGGGGGAAGTCGTCAAAGCCCTGGCCCAAATAAACAAAATATGAATGATTTTTATTTATTAACATTACCAAATAATGACATGTCCACAATGAAGCCAGAGGTACACAGTAATTATACAAATTACTTTTACAAAGCTGAGTATCCATTCAAATAAATTCAAGAGGACATTGCCAGTGGTTATCAATTGTAAAGATGTTACTGGCATTATCTCCATGTAACCCTAAAAGTGGACTAATATGTGGTCCACATTAATGTGGATGCCCATGATAGATGGGTGCCCCCTCTTCCTGCCTTCTTCTGCAGCTTTAATGGATTGGCTCCTCTAATGAGAATATTAGGGTGCAGCAAAATGAAGGAAGGAGTGTGTGGGGGACAATGTGTGTTTAATGACTGATGCCGCCCTCTAGTGGGCTGCTTCCTGTCTTGTGCCTGGTATTGGTTTGATAATTTGACAATTTGATTATTAGCTCTCAGTTATTAGAATGATGGAGTGCAGTTATGTGCCCTATGATGGATGGCACCTCCTAATGGGTTGGTTCCTGCACTAGTTTGATAATCTACCCAGGACAGTGAAATTAAACTATTGAGCTCAGTTAATACATTATGAATGGTGCCTCCTAGTGGGTTGGTTCCTGCCATGCACTTAATGTTTTCAGAATAATCTGTGGCCCTAAAATTAGATTAATTGATGGATGGTGTGAATGTGGGAGCCCTGTGATGACCCTGTGACCCTTCATGGATTGTTTTCTGCCTTCTTCTTGGACACCTCTGATTAGAATATTAAGAGTCAGTAAATGGAGAGATGGAGTGGAGTGTGGGTATGAACATTATGATGGATGGTGCCCCCGCAGTGGTTTGTTTTCTGTCATGTATCTAATGTTGCTGGTGTAGACCCTGACTCCTTGGGCACTAAAATTGGATTATTCAGGTTCATTAAACAGAAGGATGGAATGAGTGTGAGTGTGTGCCCTCTGGTGGTCTGGTGCCCCCTAGTGGGTTGGTTCCTATTGGAATAGTCTCCCCTGTAACCCTACAATTAGATTAATCGATGGATGGAGTGAATGTGGGAGTCCTGTGGTGAACTTTTGACCCATCTGGGATTGGTTCAAGCTTTTAGCTTGAGTTTGCTGACAATGGATCCAGTAAATGAGGAGATGGAGTTGGTGCAGGTATGTGCCCCATGATGGAGGGTGCCCCCTTAGTGTGTTGGTCCCTGCCATGTACCTGATGTTTCCAGAATAATCTTTCTCCCTGTGACCCTAAAGTTAGATTAATCGTTGGATGGAGTGAATGTGGGTGTCCTGTGATGAACTTGTGACCCCGTCTTTGGTTCGTTCCTGCCTTCTTCTTGAAGTTATGTATTGACACATCTTATTAGAATATTAAGTTTCAGGAAATGGAGAAGTAGAGGAGAGTATGGGTATGGACGCTATGATGGACGGCACCCTCTAATGCATGGGTGTCGAACTCCGGTCCTGGAGGGCCGCAGTGGCAGCAGGTTTTCATTCTCACCATCTTCTTCAATTAGTGACCAGTTTTTGCTGCTAATTAACTTCTTTTGCCTTAATTTTAATTAACTTGACTCCACCCCCTTAGTTGTCTCTTTTACCTTAATTAACAGCCAATCAATAATGAGACACAAAACAAGCCGCCATGTCACACAATATCCAAAAAATAATCAAAGGTGATGGTCTCAGTAAGGTTGATCTCTCAGGTCACCAAAATATTTTGACAGTGTTCTTAGAAAAAAAAGAAAAATCAAGAGTTTTGGAAATGTCTGCTGTGGCAGAAAGAGAGCAGCAACAAGCCAATCAACAGCAAGAATCAGCTTCTCATTAAGAGATTGGCTGGAGTCTGAAATCCCAATTTAGCTGGTCATCTGTCAGCTCATTTCACATCTCATTTCTGTTTGGCTGTCATTTAATGAAGAAAGGAATAAATTCAGAGGACTGAATCCTTAAAGACAAGGCTTTTAAAATGAAGGGAAAAGAAGTGAATTAGCAGTCAAAACTGGTCATTGATTAGGAAAAAAGTCAGAATGAAAACCTGCAGCCACTGCGGCCCTCCAGCCCTGGAGTTTGACACCCCTGCCCTAATGGCATGGTTCCTGAATTGTGCCTAATATTCCTGGGATAGACCCTGACCCCTGGATTGTTAGGACTTACCGTATATACTAGCGTATAAGACCCGAAAAATCGATCATAAAATCAGACCCCGACTTATACGTCCGTTCTAAAATACGACACTTATATTTTATTTATTTTTTTTACATCTTCCTGCCTCCTCTAATCTCACACCAGTTTCTCATACGCAATGCATTTTGTTGCAGCAGCGCAGTTACCCGATTTCTTTTGCCACTTCAATGACTTTTAATTTCAAACCAGCTTTATATTTACTTGTGATCGAACGCTCCATCGTAGATAAGGGATGCTCTTACGATAAAGGAGTATGAGGGTGTGAGAAACAAAAAACCCAAAACAGTGCAAAAGTCGCTTCAGAATAGTTCAGATATTACCGTGTGGTCACGTAGGCATCATACATAGAAGTGTGCCCCGTGGTTGCTCTCTCAGGTGGGAGTTAGCATATCGTAATCCCTTGTACCAATAGCGCGAGTTTTCCACATTCGACTTATACGACCTGTGGTGGGCTGGTGCCATGCCCGGGGTTTGTTTCCTGCCTTGTGCCCTGCGTTGGCTGAGATTGGCTCCAGCTGACCCCCATGACCCTGTGTTAGGATATAGCGGGTTGGATAATGGATGGATGGACTTATACGACCGACGTTATAAAATACCAGAAATTATACGGTAAAATCAAGCCCCGACTTATCCGCGGGAGAACTTAGACGTGAGTAGATACGGTAATAAACAGAAGGATAGAATAAGCGTTCGAGTTTGCCCACTGATGGTCTGGCAGCCCCTAGTGGATTGGTTCCTATTGAAATGGTCTCCCTGTGACCCTAAAATTAGACTAAATGAGGGAAGGTGTGGACGTGGGTGTCCGATGATGAATTTGTGACCCATCTTGGGTTGGTTCCTGTCTTCTATTTGAAGTTGCTTAGATTGACACCTGTAATTAGAATATTAAGATTCAGTAAATGGAGAGATGGAGTGAGTGAAGGTATGTGCCCTAAATGATGGATGATGCCCCCAGGATGGAGGGTATTTTTCAATTTTGCCACCATCCTCTTTTCTACAACAGCTTCCAGTGTGTCCAGTGCTCAAGATGTAATGGAGCAGGCTTTCCCAATAAGCTTATTCAGGCACTGCGCTCCTCTTGAGCTCAAGTTGCTTCCCCAGGATACCACAGCGCAGAACACCACACAGGCTACTATGGACTGATGAGTGTCCTTATGTAGCAAGTCCAGCCTGCGGTGGCCCTTCTTTTTGCCAGGACAGGCTCTGGCACCCTTTAATAAACGACTGGATAGACAGATGCATAGCGCCCCCTTCTGGCTTGACCCCATCATCTTGTAACAAAACACATGGATTGAGGGTTCAGTAAAATTTGCCGGCTATATGGGTTCAAGTCACGTTAGCAGGTGACATTTTTCCTACAAGAATTAATTACACATTCGCTTCCCATTAGGCTCGTTTTAAATGACTTGGCTTTTCTGTGTTATGTCAAAGCAGAAATACGATTATTATTATCATCATTTTTTTTGGCTTGGACAGAACATATAATTTCAGAAGAAGTGATGTACCGCACAGCTGGCATTGCAAACTGAACACTGAATCAATCACAGCGACTCCACCGTCAAACCTCGCTTTATTGGGATAAATAGCAACAATCAGAGTGAAAAGGAAGAAGATCAAAACGAGAAAGAAGTCAAATAAAAAATAAAACGAAACAAAAGTCAACCTGAGCATCTCCGCCACTGAGGCTTGTATCCGTGGCAACACTTGTTGCTAGGCAGCAAGGTCATCATAGGCACTGTTTTTTTTGGAGACAGTGAAATGCTGAGATTGGGTCTTCTTCTTGGTGGGGGGGTGGAGGAGAGAACCAGGCTGCTCAATAGCGCCCACTGGTGGGGAGAATGTTGGTAGAACGTTCGGGGAAAGTGCAGAAAAAGGACATTTGTAATAGATGAAGGAAACTTCCCACTACAGCACTGCTGTCTGGCTTTATTATTATTATTATTATTTTTATTTATTTATTTAGCAGATGTCTTTATCCTTATAAAGGAAGAATTATTAAAAGCAACAGAGGGCAAGATAAAAAAACCAAGCAAGAGGGAGTCGTTAAACTACAATATAATTAAATCTGCGACTAGACTAAGACACACATCAGCATCCTGAACTCTTTGTCAGTCCAACAGCAGCCATCCAGTGGGAGAGAAGCTCAGCAAATATTCCAAAATATCCCATAAAAAGGTACGATTTCAAAAGACCCCTAAAACAGGAGGAAATTGGGAGCTCTTCGAATAGCCAAAGGGAGATCATTCCACAGCCCTGGAGCAAGAATGGAGAAATGCTGGCAAAAGAGTGACGGTCGGTAGAAAGACAGAAGGCAGAATGGAGAGACTTCTTGAAGGCACATATGGAGAGACCAAAGACTGGAGATACTGAGGAGCGGAATCATTCAGAGAACCGTAGGTCAGGAGAACTGGAAACCAATGATGAGACCAAAATAGAGGACTTCTTCTTCTTCTTCTTCTTATGTCTGCTCCCATTACAGGTTGCCACAGCGGATCATCTTTTTCCATTTCTTCCTGTCCTCATCATTTTGCTCTGCATGTCCCCTCTTCCTGCCTTCTTCTGGAGCTTTCTTGGATTGGCTCCTCTAATTACAATACTGTATTTGGATACCGCAATTGGAAGGAAGGAGTGTGTGAAGGACAAATTGTGTTCAGTGACTGATGGCACTCTCTAGTGGGCTGCTTCCTGTCTTGTGCCCATCTTGTGTCACATCCATACACCTTCTCTTAGGCCTTCCTCTTCTTCTCTTACCTGCCAGCCCTATCCTTATCATCCTTCTCCCAATATACCCATCATCCCTCCACTGCACATCTCCAAACCAACGCAATCTCGCCTCTCTGACTTTGTCTCCCAACCGTCCAACTTGAGCTGACCCTCTAATGTCCTCATTTCTAATCCTGTCCATCCTCGTCACACCCAAAGCAAATCTTAGCATCTTTAACTCTGCCACCTCCAGCTCTGTCTCCTGTGCCACCGTCTCCAGCCCATATGACATAGCTGGTCTCTAGCAGGAGTAAACGAGGAATGGAGAACACCAGGTGAACAGCTGCATTCTGGAGGAAATGAAGATAGAAGTTGATGGAAGCTCCATCTGGAGAGAGTCCAGCCGAGGGGGAGCCGTGCCTGAACAAGGAGACGTGTGGCGTAATTAGTGAGGAAGGGTCAGATCCTCTGAATATTATGAAGAAAGAATTGACAGGATTAACCCGCTGAATGAAAGTGAAGAGTCCACAGTCACACCGAGATTCCTGACCGTGACTGAGAGTGAAAGAGTGACGTCTTCAACAACAAAGCTTAGAAACAAATCTGATAGAAGGAGAATCCCAAGTCCAGTATGGGATACCTGACATGGAAAGGTTAAGTTTAAGGTGACAAGAAGGCTGAGAGAGAGAGAGAGATGGAGATCGGGGGTGAAACCTGTGGCTTGTTAAGAGGAAATCGAGAGGAAGATCTGGGCACCATCAGCAGAGAGAGAGATAGTAGGAGAAGCCATGAGAAGAAATGACATGTCCTAATGAGCGAATGCAGAGAGAAAAGAGAAGTGGGCCCAACAATGAGCCTTGAAGTGCACCCGTGAAAGAGGCAGACCAGGAGATGCAAAAGGATCAGGATTTCCAAGTTTATCGTGGGAGGAGATGAGCATGGCGTAGTCAACAGTAAGGAAAGCTGATGGAAGGTCAACAGGAGAGAGAGAAGCAGCTCCAGATGATCTAAGAGCTTTAGACACGAGGGACTCAACGTATCCTCTGGGGGGTCTCCCATTACCTACTAGACACCTGATCTCACTAGGAAGTGTTGGGTACGTTAGTTGAAATTTGCCAGTGGCTCGAGATTGGAGACTGTAAGGTTGTGTGGTATATCAGTACTGAAAAGGTTAAGTGGTTCGGCACCAGCATTTCAGTATTTTCAGTACCGGAAACAAATGGAAGTCTTCAAGGACCTGGTGGCCAACTATTACATGGAGCTCAGTCCATCTCCTCCTCCTCCTCCCTACCTCAATCTTTGCAACTCTGGAGACTCCAAAAGGGCACCGCTCTTTGTACTGACGTGGAGGACCTGGCGGGTGTTAGACGTTAATGGCTTTGGTATCGTTTTTGGAACTGAGGTGCAAAAGCTGATATTGATAGTGAAGTCAAAATTTTAGTACCAATCCAACACTAGGCGATGGGCAAATGAACAGAAAATCTGAAGCCCAAGTGACTCCCGAAGGGCACTGCCAGTTGACAAACACCCATGCACTATAAGCAGCACCTCCTGATGGGACACTTCAGCCACCGCACACCCCAGTTCTACGTTTTCAATTATTAACACATCAGGCAGAGGCCGCCACACCAACACTGCTCTAGAGGTCTGTGGATGACCTCTGAACTTGAGGCCTGTGGATGACCTCTGAACTTGAGGCCTACTTGATCCCCTTTTTTTCATCCTATTTGCCGCTGCTATTCGCTTTCATTCAGTTTTGAGAAGGCGTCAGGCTTTTATAGCGTCTTGTGATGGAGGTGGCTGTCTTAGGCGAGAGTGAGTGACCGACGGATTCATTGGTACGACTGGCTTGATGACTGACTGCAGGCATGTGGGTCCAGTGGACTTCTCGCCAAGTTCAGTTCAGCTCGAATCTGACCTGGGCACAACTGCGCTGGACTGATGGGCCGACTCACTAAATGGTGGAATGAGAGACGCAGGGAGCGGCTAACTGATCGACTGGCCTGTGTTTGATTGG
This sequence comes from Polypterus bichir lapradei, assembly GCA_026402145.1. NCBI lineage: Eukaryota > Metazoa > Chordata > Cladistia > Polypteriformes > Polypteridae > Polypterus > Polypterus bichir. The sequence continues at coordinate 19,276,104 of JANRMT010062816.1, read as the reverse complement.
ATTGAATCGACTGTCCGCCTTCGTAATTGATAATCCTTTATCTACACTCATCCTGCTCCATTGGTGTTCATGTCGTGGCCACCATTCCTCAAAATGGCCTGGTCCTTGCTTGAATGTGAATGAACTCACTCCCACTCATCAAGCCCCTTCCGTGGACGGGGTCAAGGGCTCCAGTGACCTTTATGCCATCGACAGAAATGTGCCTAATGACCAGTCCACTCCACAAATGTGATGGATGGATTGAGGGCTCAAGTGATTGATTGATTAGTGGATGGATATATCAATTGATTGATTCATTTTCCCTATCAAATGTCCTTCAGAACTACTCAGTGATCTTTGGAATCGCCAACAATTTACTTCCTGAATGTGTTGGATGGCTGGCTGGCTGGATGGATGGATGGATGGATGGACAGATTAATTGATTGACTAATTAATTTCCCCCACTAGGCCTTCCTATGTACATTCAAATTCAGGTGTCCTTCAGAACCTACTTGGAGATCCTTGGAGTATCCCACAACTGACTTCTTCAATGTATTGAATGGGCTGATGGATAGATTAACTAACTGATTGATTTCCTCCACCTGGTCCTTCTTCTGCACCCATATACAGGTGCCCTTCAGAACCTACTCAGTGATCCCTGGAATGACCAATCCTGAATGTGTTGGATGGACAGATGGCTTAACTGACTGATTAGCTTCTCCTGCCAAACCTTTCTTTGTCCAACCAAATTTCATTGTCCTTTGTAAGCTGCTCTGACACTGACTGATGGTGGCTCTCCTTCTCTTGGCTTTCCCACCCAACTCACACACGGTGACATCCTCATCCTGGCACATTCTGTCAGAAGGGACACCCCTCACTGGGCACCTCGAACGGCAAACAGCAGGAGGGTCTCCGTCTTCTTCTGCAGGTTTTTAGATCCAAATGTGAGGCTCATGGAGGACTAACATGTAAATTACACAAAGCCTCTGGCCACACACTCTGAAGCCCAATCAATTTTTTTCGGAGGGACACGGAGAGAGAAGCTCGGCAACGGAGATGGCTCCATTCATCTTTCTTCTTTTTAGAATTTCAAAGATCAGACTGTGGTGACAAGTGAGGTGGTGACTGATCAGATCATCTGGACATTTGGGGGTGTGAAAAACCAGCAGGGATCCAGGGAATGGGCCTGCACGGCAAAATGGGCATGTAATCGGGGGGTAACATCCACTGGGGATGTGAGAAACTCAGCCGATGGTTCCACTGATAAGTGTGAGAGTGTGTGTGAGAGTGAGAGAGAGTGCAGAAAACAAAAGAAATCGGAACAGAAATACAAAATCGACTGAAAACGCAAAAATCAAACAACGGCTACGGACCACCGGAGTCCACGAGCCACATCAGGAGTACAAAGGGAGACAAGCAGAAAGCACGAGAGAAAATATCACCTAAACCACAAGGATAATCAGTCAAGCCGTCTATTATATAGTGCCTTTCATCTGCACATCTAGGCTACACACCAAAGCAGTATAGAAATAAAATGTATTTAATCTGTAATTACCTGGTGCCTTCTATCCATGTATTATATAGTGCCTTTCAACTATAGATCTACGGGAAAGGCGATATATAGAAATAAAATGTATTATCATTTAATCTCTATATTATCTAGTGCTTTCATCTGTCCTCCCATTATATAGTGCCTTCCATCTTTCTATGTTTTGAGCATGGAAAGGTGCAATATAAATGAAAAGAATAATTATTCTTTGATCTATAATTGATATAATGCCTTTTATCTATATTTAACATACTGCCTTTCATATCCATCACTCATATAAGTGCCTTTCATATCTACCTCTTATACTGTGCCATTCATCTGTCTATTTATGCTTTAAGTATTGGAAGTTGTTACAGAAATAAAACTTATTATTATTTAAACTGTATATTATACAGTGCCTTCTGTCTGGCATATAGTGCCTTTCACATCTATCACTCTATTATATAGTACCTCTCATCTGTATACTTGGTCAGGTGCTATAGAAATAAAAATGATTATTTTAATCTTTGTATTATTTAGTGCCTTCTATCTTGTGTATAGTGCCTTTCATCTATCATATAGTGCCTTTCTTATCGATCTACTGATCTTCTATATAGCATCTTTCATATATATCTATCTATCTATTGGGTTAGGGTTAGGGTTAGATTCTTAATTGGGTCGAGAAAAAAGGATCACATCTCCCCCATTTTAGCCTCTCTGTCCACTGGCTACCAGTGAGGTGTCTCATTGATTTTAGAATCTTGTTGTTTGTTTTTAAAGCCTCACAGGGTCTCACTCCAAAATACATCTGTGACCTCCATCCCCCCTATGTGGCACCGAGAGCATTGAGGTCATCTGGACGACGACTCCTTGTGGCTCATAGATCTCGGCTGAAGCTTTCTCAGTTGGAACGACCTGCCTTTCCACATCAGGTCTTCATCCTCTAATCGAGGTTTTTAAAAATCAACTTAAGACCTGCTTGTTTTCTTCCGCCTTTCACTGTGTATAATGGGAGTGTGGTGGATGTTAAAATTGGTCGTTTTATTAATCTGCTTCTTCATGATTGTTTGCATTGTGTTTATTTCAATACTTCTTTGTACAGCACTTTGGCGCAACCTCTGTTGTTTTAAATGTGCACTTATAAAAAAATAATCTAACCTATTGATTTATTAAACCACACCTTTCATATCAAGCTATCAGTTAGTGTCTTTTAATCTAGAAAGTAGTGCCTTTCCTACTTACTATCAGGCGATTTTCATATCTATCTATTGATCTATTATATACTGCCCTTTGTATTTAAAGTGATTTTCATATCTACCTACTGACCTATTCTATAGGACCTTCCATATTTATCAAACCATCATATAGTGCTTTACATATCTGTATCTATTGAAGATCAGTTTATCTATTGATCTATTATATAGCGCCTTTCATGTCTGTATCTATTGAAGATCAGTTTATTTATTGATCTATTAAATACTGCCATTTGTATTTAAAGTGATTTTCATATCTATCTATTGACCTTTAATATAGGGCCTTCCATATTTATCAGGCTATCATATAGCACCTTTCATTTCTGTATCTATTGAAGATCAGTTTATCTATTGATCTATTATATAGTGCCCTTTGTATTTATAGTGATTTTCAAATCTATCTATTGATCTATT
>JANRMT010062816.1:19228835-19244106 GCA_026402145.1 Polypterus bichir lapradei | reverse complement strand
GAAAAATGCCCGTCTACACATTCAATCATTCGATTCGATGCGTTCTAAGAGCAGTTTTACAACTGGGACACACAGCGTCAGCGTCACTGCCTCTCAGTATCTGACAGCCTGCCATGAACAGAATTCCACCAGGTGGGCTAACTTGCTTAATTTTTTAGTACTTGCGTTGAAATATAAAATGACACAGCTCGTAAGCGAGATGCTCAGGGATGCTGCTAGACTCTATTTCTACCTTTTCATCTTGCCTCATATGACAGGCCGCTCTATGGGAATCATTTGTTTCAGCAGCGCTTTGAGCCTCTGATTAATAGCGTAGTCGATATGATGTACCCAGCGTGTAACTGTGCTGATTTTATATGGATTTCATGAGTCATTTTTCAAACAGTATTTAGCAAGAACTACATATTCTGTTACAAAATGAACGATTCTCATTTTGCTGGTGTGGGTTTCCTTTCGGGGTCTTTTGGTTTTCTCACACATTCCAGAGAGATGCTGTTAGGTCAGCCATTAAAATCACTGTATTATTATGTTTTTAGGAAGATTTATTAATGTGTAGGTAGTGTTAGTATAAGTATAGTAAGTGTTACACAATGCATGCACTCCAATAACCAGCTGTGGAATGTAATGTACATTTATTTTTAAATATTTTCTTCTGTTTTTCTACCTCATTAATTTTAATTTTGTGTTGCTTGAGCAGGGCTGTCATTGCATCCTCATTTTATATCTAAGTACACCATTTCTATGAGTGCCAGCAATCTGTATGGTTAGAGTCGTGGATGCTGCCATTTTGTGGCTACAAGTGCAGTGTGTTACTGGACAGCGGGTTTGTGTATTTTATGTTTGTTGCCTTCCAGTTATTATGTTTTTTCATTTTTATGTGATTTTTGAGTACTGTTTAGTTTCTGTGTGTCTGTGTTGCTCTGCCTCAGTTTAGAGAATTGTAATTAAAGGACTGGAAGACGTTACCTATGAGAGCCAAGAGGGGACATGCAATATTGTATGTGATGGCCGGGACGTCCCTCAACCAAGAGAAAGAGCCTCTTTAGGGCGATTCATCCCCCGGGACGCTAGATGGCAGCTCCCCTGGATGGAAGTGGTTCCCCGGATTTCCACAGGGCAGCATGGGACATGGACTCCAGTTCTTCAGCCCTGTTGGGTGCCGTGGGCGCCACCAGGGTGAGCTCACCAAGAACCCAGGGACTATTATGGTGACGTTAACCCGGAAGTACTTAGAAGTCACGAGGATGGAAACCTGCAGTACTTCCGGGACACCTGAAGAAGGCGTTTGACCCCGGAGACGGAATACTTCCGGGTCAGAGACTTTAAAAGGACAATGGGAAACCCCAGCAGATCGAGCCGGAGTTGGGTGGTAGAGTGCTGCTGGGAGCGGAGGATTGTGGATTATTGCTTATTTGAGAATTGTGGAGTGTGTGGTACTTGGTGCACTTTATTGAAGAATATTATTATTAAAATCTTCTTTGTGCTTCTTGGACGTCTGCCTGGTGGGTTTAACGGGGCAACAGCGCCTCTAGCGTCCACACGTTATTTTTTAAAATTGTTTCCTCGAGATAACAGAATCATTTTATCGAGATCTTGAGAAAACAAATTTTGTTTTCTTCGAGATAACAGACTAATTTTATCGAGATCTCAATAAAACAAAAAAATCTTGTTTTCTCGAAATTCTGAAATAATTGTATGTAACGTTTAATGTTTAGCTACAAAGCCACGTCCTGTTTGAAATGGCAGAAGAGCAGAACTGCATTGATCAGCGCGTCACATTTTTGTTCAATCGAGGGCTGACGCAGGTCTGAAATTTGTTTATACCTTAGTTTAGAAAATAATAACGTTAGTGTCTGTCATTTAAGGAGACGGTTAGCAAGGCTTCAGCTGTATAGGCGTCGCAATCTAAGTGAGCCTGATGCCAGGAGCAAAGGATAAGTTTCGTTTTCTCGAGATCGCGATAAAATTATTCCGTTATCTTGAGAAAACGAATTTTCGTTTTCTCGACATTTTGATAAAATAAATCCATTATCTCGAGAAAATAAAGTTCGTTTTCTCGAGATCTCGATAAAATTAGTCTGTTATCTCGGGGAGACAATTAAAAGAAAATAACAATATTGCACGTCCGCTCTTGGCTTCCATAGTTACCTGATCAAAAAAAAAAAAAAAGTATGAACAGGCGTTGAAAACAAAAAATCAGATCTTTCGCCAAAAGCCAGAAATGTATCAGAATGAGAACTGCAGACGAAAGAGAAAGTCAGAAAACCGAGATCAAAAGGCACAGAGAAACGTTCGCCTTTTGTTCCTATGATCACGGATGCCTAAACGGCTCATAATATGACCCTCTATAGGGACGTTCTGAAGATGTCACACAATGCATGTTCCTGAGAAATTCTGGGAGGTCACCTCGTATTAGAGATTCTTAACTCGTGCTTCCCTTTCTTAATTGAGACTTTTATTAATCTTTTGACCATTCTTAACTGACCTTTTGGTTGCTTGAATTTTGGTTATTAGTTCTTGGTTAGGGTGGCACGGTGGCGCAGTGGGTAGCGCTGCTGCCTCACAGTTAGGAGGCCTGTGGTTCACTTCCCCGGTCCTCCCTGCCTGTGTGGAGTTTGCGTGTTCTCTCCGTGTCTGCGTGGATTTCCTCTCACAGTCCAAAGACATGCAGGTTAGGTGCATTGGCGGTCCTAAATGGTCCCTAGTGTGTGCTTGGTGTGTGTTTGTTCCCTGTGTTTCTGCCTTGTGCCTTGTGTTGGCTGGGATTGGCTCCAGCAGACCCCCGTGACCCTGTAGTTAGGATACAGCGGGTTGGATAACGGATGGATGGATGTTCTTGGTTAATCTCTTTTGTTTAGGGATTTGACAGCAAAGACAGATAGGAAAGACTCACGGTTTTGACCTTTGTTCGTTTTCCCATTTTGTAACTTACGTTTCATCTCTTGATCTCTGTTTAAAAAAATCTGTCTGCATCTTTGCCCTGAAGGCGTTACAATTCACACTGCTGGTGCCGTCCCCTAGCTGCATAATCAGGTGGCCCTACCTCCTTGGGCTCTACATGCAGGAGACAGGGCAGCTAAAAATAACAAAGCACATTAATACATGCAATGTTAACAAGATACAACGTTACACAAAAATGAATGAATGCAGTGCTAAATAAATAAAGCAAGCACAGAAGAAAACAAAACCAAAAACAGAATTAATAACATAGTATGAAACTTTATATTTAAAAAAAAAAAAAACTACTTAAAAAACAAGAAAAAAACTTGAAACAGGGCAACAACCCTGTGGCATAACAATTGCATCCTGATGACAAGACCACTAAATGGTGGTATCCTTAATCAAAACAAAATGCTGTTGCATTCATGTGAAAATATAATAATAACAAAATATACTAAATGTTACTTTTCCTAGGTTGCTGCAATCCGCAATTCTTTGACATTCAAGAAGGTATCAGGTTATAAGTTTTTGATTCAGACCAAAATAAAGGTTTCAGTCCCAGTAGTTCACAAGTTTCAGAAGATTTTAATGCCATATCTGCTTGACACTCAACAGATGCTGCAGCTGTCATACTTCTTCCTATCATATCAGCTGCTTCTGCCATTTGCTTCATGCTTAGCAGATGTAACTACTCTTCTTTATCTTTCTGATATCTGACCTTCTCAATCACTTTGTCATCAACCCAGGTCACTTTGCTCTGGTTGGCACTACCTTAAATTTGTTTGTTGTGTGACAGACAGGCAGACCATAACATCTTATAGATCATATATGTATCTGTATACACTCACCGGCCACTTTATTAGGTCCACCTGTTCAACTGCTTGTTAACACAAATATCTAATCAGCCAATCACACGACAGAAACTCAATGACTTTCGGCCTGTAGACCTTGACAAGACAACCTGCTGAAGTTCAAATTGGCATGAGAATGGGGAAGAAAGGCGACAGAAGTGACTTTGAATGTGGCAGGTTGTTGGTGCCAGACGGGCTGCTCGGAGTATTTCCGAAACTGCTGATCTGCTGGGATTTTCATGCACAACCATCTCTAGGGTTTACAGGTGCCGGTCATAAAATTAAATTGATTTATTTCAGTAATTCAATTCAAAAAGTGAAACTTGTATATTAGATTCATTCATTACACACAGACTGATGTATTTCAAATGTTTATTTCTTTTAATGTTGATGATTATAACTGACAACTAATGAAAGTCCCAAATTCAGTATCTCGCAAAATTAGAATATTGTGAACAGGTTCAATATTGAAGACACCTGGTGCCAGACTCTAATCAGCTAATTAACTAAAAACACCTGCAAAAGCCTTGAAATGGTCTCTCAGTCTTGTTCTGTAGGCTACACAATCATGGGGAAGACTGCTGACTTGACAGTTGTCCAAAAGATGACCACTGACACCTGGCACAAGGAGGGCAAGACACAAAAGGTCATTGCTAAAGAGGCTGGCTGTTCACAGAGCTCTGTGTCCAAGCACATTAATAGAGAGGCGAAGGGAAGGACAAGATGTGGTAGAAAAAAGTGTACAAGCAAAAGGGATAACCGCTTGTACCCTGGAGAGGATTGTGAAACAAAACCCATTGAAAACTGGGGGGGAGATTCACAAAGAGTGGACTGCAGCTGGAGAACCACCACGCACAGACGTATGAAGACATGGGTTTCAGCTGTCACATTCCTTGTGTCAAGCCACTCTTGAACAAGAGACAGCGTCAGAAGCGTCTCGACTGGACTGCTGCTGAGTGGTCCAAAGTTATGTTCTCTGATGAAAGTAAATTTTGCATTTCCTTTGGAAATCAAGGTCCCAGAGTCTGGAGGAAGAGAGGAGAGGCACAGAATCCACGTTGCTTGAGGTCCAGTGTAAAGTTTCCACAGTCAATGATGGTTTGGGGTGCCATGTCATATGCTGGTGTTGGTCTATTGTGTTTTCTGAGGTCCAAGGTCAACGCAGCCGTCTACCAGGAAGTTTTAGAGCACTTCACGCTTTCTGTTGCTGACGAACTTTATGGAGATGCAGAATTCATTTTCCAACAGGACCTGGCACCTGCACACAGTGCCAAAGCTACCAGTACCTGGTTTAAGGACCATGGTATCCCTGTTCTTGATTGGCCAGCAAACTCGCCTGACCTTAACCCCATAGAAATACGCCAGACCCAACAATTCAGAAGAGCTGAAGGCCACTATCGGAGCAACATGGGCTCTCGTAACACCTGAGCAGTGCCACAGACTGATCGACTCCATGCCACGCCGCATTGCTGCAGTAATCCAGGCCAAAGGAGCCCCAACTAAATATCGAGTGCTGTACATGCTCATACTTTTCATGTTCATACCTTTCAGTTGGCCAACATTTCTAAAAATCCTTTTTTTGCATTGGTCTTAATTGATATTCTAATTTTGCAAGATACTGAATTTGGGACTTTCATTAGTTGTCAGTTATAATCATCAAAATTAAAAGAAATAAACATTTGAAAAACATCAGTCTGTGTGTAATGAATGAATCTAATATACAAGTTTCACTTTTTGAACGGAATTACTGAAATAAATCAACTTTGTCATGATATTCTAATTTTATGACCGGCACCTGTACAGAAAGCTGTCCAGAAAAGGGAAAATATCCAGTGAGTGGCAGTTGTCTGGGTGAAAATGCCTTGTTGATGCCAGAAGTCAGAGGAGAATGGCCAGACTGGTTTGTGCTGATAGAAAGGCAACAGTAACTCAGATAAGCACTCGTTACAACTGAGATGTGCAGAAGAGCAGCTCAACACACAACATGTCAGACCCTGAAGCAGGTGGGCTACAGCAGCAGGAGACCCCACCGGGTGCCACTCCTGTCAGCTAAGAACAGGCAACTGAGGCTACAATTCACACAGAGTCACCAAAACTGGACAATAGAAGATTAGAAAAATGTAATCTGGTGTGATGAGTTTTGGTTTCTACTGCAACATTTGGATGGTAGGGTCAGAATTTGGTGTCTACAACATGAAAGCATGGACCCATCCTCCCTTATGTCAATGGTTCAGGCTGCTGCTGGTGGTGGTGTGGGGGTTATTTTCCTGGCCCACTTTGGGCCCCTTAGTACCAACTGAGCATTGTTTAAATGCCACAGCCTGTCTGAGTATTGTTGCTGACCATGTCCATCCCTTTATGACCGGCATCTTCTGATGGTCATTTCTAGCAGCATAATGCGCCATTCACAAAGCTTAAATCATCTCAGGCTGGTTTCCTGACCATGACAGTGAGCTCACTGGACTCAAATGGCCTCCACAGCCACCAGAGCAACTTTGGGATGTGGTGGAATGGGAGATTCACATCATGGGATGTGCAACTGACAGATCTGCAGCAAATGCGTGATGCTATCATGTCAATGTGGACCACAATCCCTGAGGAATGTTTACAGCACCTTATTTGAATCTGCGTCATGAAGAATTACGGCAGTTCTGAAAGGAAGAGGGGGTCCTACCCAGTAGTAGTAAGATGTACCTAATAAAGTGGCCAGTGAGGGTACAGATAGATAGATAGTGTGCAGCAGATGGCGCTATACCATCGCTTAACCCGACGCAAACAGACGCTGGAGGCACACTGATAAAAACACAAATGTTCTTTAATTTATTCTTCACTCTTGTGGAACGTCTTCCCTGTTCCCACAGCACAGTGCCCAAAGCACGAAACACACCACAGTTCTTACTCCTCTTCTCTCTATCTCCACCACTCCAGCAAGCTTCATCCAAAACCACCCGACTAAATGTCTGCTGGTCCCTTATATGGGTCACCCGGAAGTGCTCCAGGTGCTCGTTGACCTACTTCCGGTAGCACTTCCGGGCCACATGGGCTCAGGAATAGTTGTAGCACATCCTGGTGGCACCCCCAGATCCCAAAAGGGCTGTAACAAACTCCAATTCCCATGAAGCCTTGCAGAAGTCCGAGGTGTCGCTGCCATCTAGCATTCCGGGGGAGGCGATGCTCTGTCCACACTTGCTCTCCCAGTCCTTCCAAGGCAGAGGCGTCCTGGCTCTGAAAGACAACCAGGCACTGCTCATCACTTGTCCAATACAGTCCCCACAGTGAAGCATGGCGGTGGTAGCATCATGCTGTGGGGGTGTTTTTCAGCTGCAGGGACAGGACAACTGGTTGCAATTGAGGGAAAGATGAATTGGGCCAAGTACAGGGATATCCTGGACAAAAACCTTCTCCAGAGTGCTAAGGACCTCAGACTGGGCCGAAGGTTTACCTTCCAACAAGACAATGACCCTAAGCACACAGCTAAAATAACGAAGGAGTGGCTTCACAACAACTCTGTGTCCACCAACGTTTACCATCCAACCTGACAGAACTGGAGAGGATCTGCAAGGAGGAATGGCAGAGGATCCCCAAATCCAGGTGTGAAAAACTTGTTGCATCTTTCCCAAGAAGACTCATGGCTGTATTAGCTCAAAAGGGTGCTTCTACTGAATACTGAGCAAAGGGTCTGAACACTTAGGACCATGTGATATTTCAGTTTTTCTTTTTTAATAAATCTGCAACAATTTCAAAAATTATTTTTTTGTCTGTCAATATGGGGTGCTGTGTGTACATTAATGAGGGAAAAAAATTAATTGAAATGATTTTAGCAAATGGCTGCAATATAACAAAGAGTGAAAAATTGAAGGGGGTCTGAATACTTTCCGTACCCACAGTAGATAGTGTGATAAATCCTGGGCATCTGAGACCCCCAAACCCCAACACGATCACCAAAACAGAGTTCTTTATCAAATAAATGAAGGCTTTTATTTAAATACTTCCAAAATATCACCAATTCTCTCAAAACACTGGTTCTTTTCCCCTCACCACCACACTGCCCTCCTCCAGTCAAGTGTTGCCTCTCTACCACCCAGCTCCAACTCGCCTGAGTAAGGGAGTGTGGTCCCTTTTATTACAGACTCGGGAGTACTTCTGGTGCCAGGGCGATTGCCCGATGAAAGTACTTCCAGGTCACACGGAAGTCCATTATTTACGTAGGCAGCTTGTTTCTCTGGAATGCCCTCTTGCCGCACCCCGTGGCTCCAGCAGGTCTGCCTTGCCAGACTACATTTCCCAGCATGCCCTGCTGGCTTCCCACTGGGCGGAGATATTTGGGACCGCTGCCATCTAACGTACTGGGGGAATGACAGTTCTTTAGCAATCTCCCTGGTTTTATAGAGGTTGTCTGTCCCTTTCTTCCTTCCGGTTCCGCTTCCTTTCCTGGCCGGGACGTTCGTCCAGCCTGTGCGGCATCTACAATAGATAGATAGAAGTCCAAGGACTCCAAAAGAATAAAACACATATCCAGAAATGATCCCTGATATTCAAAAATCCACCAAAGCCTAACTACATAACAGACTTTAAAAAGTTGTCTCACTCATGACAGATTGATGGGGCAGGCATATCTGATTTCCTCGAGAAGTCAGGAGCTATCGTGTCAGTAGTGATCACAGGACAGAAGGATGGGACACAGGTTCAATGCTTACACACCCCTGTGCAGTCCTTAATTAGCCAGACGTGCGCAGATAAAATGACTAAAAGGGTTACGGATAACTGCACTGCAACTCGCTGTTGAGAGGTTTCGTGAGGCTGATTCGCAGAGATGCCAGTTATTGTTAGGGACGTGCAGGCTGCCAGAAAGGAAGATGGATGTGTTTGTCTTGGAATCCCAGAGGTTTTCCTCTTTTTCCCATCAACAGACTGTGTGTTTTGTTTTTTTTTTTAAACTTTCATTCATGCATGAGAGGAAACTATCAGTCATTACACCTCACTAAAGGATACAGACGGAGAAAAGCGAGGCACACTTGAGGGGGTGAATGACACACACTACGCTCGAGCAGGGCCGTCCTGTCAGCTCTGGAGGAGATGCTGTGAGGAGGGCCAGTGGCTTGACTTTCATGGAGTCTCTATGACTAGCTGTTTAGAGAACAGTGTCGCCCGTTTTTTGTCTTCTCTTGCTCTTTTGACCCTGCACCATTTCATTTTTTTTTTTGCATTTGTAATTTTGTCCCAAAGTATTCACACCCCTTCACTTTCTTCATATTTTGCTATGGTGCAGCTGGCACGCATGGGCGCATGGGAGGCAGCTAAAAGGCTCAAAAGATGGCAATTCCTCGCCAAACCAGGGGACGGCAGAGTGCATCGATCCTTGCTCTTTTCCATTGACAGACCGATCGTGGGATAATTCCACTTGGGTCTGATGACGTCACTTCCGGGTCTGGCATGAAGACGCCACTTCCGGTTCCGGCCACATCATGTCCGGTTCTTTGTTATGGACTGATCTGTACCAATCTGAACCACATCTTTGCTACGATTTGGCAGTGTCACAAAGATGAGCCATACTCAGATGAAGGTTTGGGGCAGCCACCCGTATATTCTGGTATCCTGGCTGCAAAAGTCGTTATTTCTTACAGTAAACAGCACTGATGTGCATACCATTGAGTCCAAAACGAGACTGAGGGAAAAGGGAAAAAGGGCAGACTTTTAAAGGGGAAGACAGGAAGTGAGGTCATAAGGATCGGGCACGTGTTCATCAACCATTGGATCAAGCCCAGAAGTGACATCAGCGGGGCCGGAGCTGGTAGGGTCTACTTCCATTGGCTCGGTCCCGGAAGTGACGTCAAGAGAGCCAGGTGGAATCTCCTGGGAAAGGTCTACAGGAAAGAGAGAAAAAGAGTCAGTGCACTCCGCCACATCCCGGCATGCCTCCGAACTGCCTTCACTCAAGCCCTTTAGCTGCCTCCCATGCGCACGTGTGTGACAGCAGCCAATTGTAAGTATACGGGCGGCTGCCCCCAAACCTCTTTCCTGTCTTGTCCAGATCATTTTACACAGCCTTAAGGTAAAATCATTTCAATCCATTATTTTCCTCTTTAAGTAACATCCAGTATTTCAAAACAGAATTGTAGCAACAAAAAGCCCAAATATCCATTGACACCTCAGATTTGGTTCCAGTTCTATGGGTCATCACTGAGATGTTTCTACAGCTTGTTTGGAGTCCACCTGTGGTTAATTCATAGGACTGGAGAGCAGGCATTTGTTGGTGTCCTGGCTGGGAGGCCAGCGTAATTAAGGAATAGGGTAAGACATTGTATTTGGAGCAGTGGCTTCCCTGATATCCTAGACGGCAGCACACGCAGACTGGGATTCCCACACAGATAATGGAAATTGTAGTCTCATGGGGCAGCCCGGTTGTGTTCTGTGGGGGCTGCCAGAGGGAGCTGTTGGAATCGGTAATTCCTGCTTTAAAAGGCTTCTGGTTGACCCGGAAGTACTTCACTTGGGCTATGCCGCGGCACCAGAACTACTCCAGGGTCCAAGATAAAAGAAGCCGCTCTACCACATCCAGGCAAGTCAGAACCAGGAGTGGAGTCAGGCAACACTCGCCTAGGAGGAGTGGAGGAAAAGACGACAGAGCTGAAGAGAGTGAGAACTGCATTGTGGGCTGAGAATCGCTATGTTGTGTAAGAGTTTTCCATAATAAAATCCTTTGTCCCTTGGAGATCTTGTGTCTGCGTAGTTGTGTCAGGTTTCTGGGGAGATGTAGCGCCTCCTGGTGACCACAACTGATTAGGAAAGGTACACACTTGTCTATAGGAGGTCCACATTTGAGCAAAAAACAAACCATGAGGTTGCATGGAGAACTTAGAGACATTAACTGTGTTGAGGCGCAGATTTGGGGAAGGCTACAAAAATTCCGCAGCATTGAAGATACCCAAAGGTAAAGTGGCCTCCATAATTCTGAAATAGAAGTCGTTTGGAATAACCAGGACTCTGCCAAGAGCTGGATGCCCAGCCAAACTGAGCGGTCAAGGGAGAAGGGCATTGGTAAGAAATATGACCAAGAAACCCAATGGTCAGACTGGCTGAGCTCCAGAGAACGTGTATGGAGATGGGGGAAACTTCCAGAAGGACAATCACCACAGCATCAGTACAGTGATGAGGGCTTTATGACAGAGTTGGCCAGATGGCTCTTCTCAGCAGATGACACATGGAAGCGTGCTTGGAGTTTGCATATCAGCATCTGAGAAAGTCTCAGACTACGAAAAGCCAGATTCTATCATCTGATCATGTGACAAAACCACAACTGAACATTTGAGCAAGTGGCACGTGTGCAGGAAACCAGGCACCGCTCACCTATTCTGTTTCTCTTCTCGGGACTCAAATGTGGCACTCGGTGCCACGGCGCACCTGCCAAGTTGTTTTGACTGCCTGAGGTAAAGTCATCCCTGATGGAGGATCGCAGGAATCGTGGGAAAGAGGGGTCCTGTCATTGGAGTGGTGCTATTTCAGCTGTGGAATGGCCAAATGGGGGAGGCAGCTTGATGAATGAGGTCTCCAGGACTCTAAACAAATCCAAATCATATTATGGGATTTCATCTACTGTTAAATTCTGCTACGTACTACCTAATTTTTATTTGTATACTGTATTGAGGATTTGATCTGTTCTGTGTATTGTATTGTATTGACCCTCTTCGTTTTGACACCCACTGCACGCCCAGCCTACCTGGTAAGGGGTCTCTCTTTGAACTGCCTTTCCCGAAGTTTCTTCCATTGTTTCCCTACAAGTTTTTTTTTTTGGGGAGTTTTTTCTTGTCTTCTTAGAGAGTCGAGGCTGGGGGGCTGTCAAGGGGGAGGGCCTGTTAAAGCCCATTGCAGCACTTCTTGGGTGATTTTGGGCTATACGATAATTAATTGTATTGTATTGTATTGTATCATCTGCACTCTGCCATCTCAACACTGAAGCAAGGTGCTAGAAGTATCAGGGACTAGAAGATTAGGTAGGGTGAAGGGAAATCTGAATGGAGCAAAATACAAAGATCTCCTTCATGGATACCTGCTTACCTTCTAATAGGACAAAGCACAGACCACACATGGACAGCTCAGGGACAACTCTACAAATGTCCTTGAGTGGCCCAGCCAGAGCTGACCCATGAACCCAAAGGGACATATCTGGAGAGACCTGCCCAGTCTGTGTGGAGATGTATGTTCTCCGTGTGTCCTCATCCATTTCCCACCAGCTGTTCTGTTTTTCCTTTCACCATTTAAGTTAACCTGATGATTGTAAACTGGCCACTTGTGGGTAGGTGGGCCTTGTAATGAAGTGTTACAAAGGGCCCGGGACAGACTCTGATGTTCAGGAACTGATAGTGGAGTTTAGTGCTGCCGGATCTGGATTCAGTAATCAGCTTAATGACAGTCAGTATGGAGATTGCAAGTTTTCTGCATGTCCATGTGGGTCTTTCCTCCAACACTTTAGGTTGAAGGCCCGGTTTGTGCCCCATGATGGACTGGCACCCTTAGCAGCCCTCTATGAATGAATGATGATGACAGGATGTATTGATCTGGCCCACCATTCCATGCGGAAGTCGAGAAGATCTACACATTTGGATGTTTATTTCACCTTTACGCTTGACTTAAAATCGCCTCGTCAGGAGTGTGCCGGTCTCGCGCTGGAGATCTCCCGGCGCTTCAATTTGCCTTCATTCATTTTTTTTTTTAATCCCTCTGTCAGCTTCTTTGTATCCTCACAACTGCAGAGCCCACCAAAACCTGAAAATCACAGAGAGGGATTATCAGTGCACCTTGTCACCGAGAAAATGACTTTTCCAGCTCACCCAGTGTTCTGCTGGAGTGCAGACAGGGCTTAAACAGATTTTGATGAATGATCGGTATTGTTGTGTGGAAGGGGGGGCTGAAGGGAAGCAGACTTTCGGCTCAATCAGACCGAATTGAAAACCCTCTACCCCTAACTGTGGGATTACACAGAAAATGCTTTCTTGGTAAATAAGACAGCATTGCTTGAATTTGCTTTTCCAATTGAGGGCTGTGGGGAGGCTGGTGCCCATCCTGACATCAATGAGTACACAGAAGGAACCAACGCCGGATTGGATGCTGCTCCTTCATAAGGGGCACACAGCTTACACCATCAGCCTAACCTGCATGTTGATGTGGAGGAGGAGCAGAGTGCCCAGGCAGAAGTTACAAACGTCCTTATTGAAAGTAACTTGGGCAAGGTTTGAACAAAGATCCCGTGACAGGCCAGGAACCGGCGTCCTATTTGATTCACTTTTTGTGAGGTGAGAGGTGTGTGAACTGGCATGGCATGGAGAATACCCAGCACATACTGTCACTTATATACGTTGGAGGACTTCCTCACACGCTCTGCTGAGGTACTGTATGTAATAACCCCCCCCGGGACGAGAGGGGACGCTAGCGTTAACACCGTCATCTCCTTCTTTCCTCACAGTGCCGAGACATTATCCAGTGAAGGCAACTGAATCTGCCCCTTCCGGGTTCAGCCTCCATAAAAACCCGAGCCTCCCTGGATGAATTTCTGGCACGTGTGACCCGTTGGGCACTCTGCTACCGTTGTGACTCAAATCTTTGATATTCAGCCCAACTGCCTTTTTGGTTTGTTTTGATACCCCTCATAACGGGACGTGTACGCCAAACACTGCTTCTGTTTTTTTTCCCTTTTGGTGTCCTTGACGGGACGACCCAGTTGGCACCCTAAATTTTCTCAGATCCTGAAGAGGTCATTCCTGCACGCAGCCACAATAGGTTATCCATCCATCCATTATCCAATCCGCTATATCCTAACTACAGGGTCACGGGGGTCTGCTGGAGCGAATCCCAGCCAACACAGGGCACAAGGCAGGAAACAAACCCCGGGCAGGGTGCCAGCCCACTGCAGGGCACAATAGGTTAATTTTTTTTTTATTTTCAAAGTATTCTGTACATACCAGTTCTTGCTCAGAAACATCTCCAACTTAAAAGATCGGATAAGACGAGATCGGGCGCGTTCACACTGGCGTGGCAGTAAGCTGGGTTGGTCTCGTCCATTATGGGAGATGGACATCTGAAGTGGAACTCTGTTAGCAGCGGTGTTAAATTTTCTCTTATTTTTATCATCCCGAGGTATCCTGTATTTACCCAACTCGAGGAGGTTCTATTACAGTATATGCAAGCATATTGTGGCGGACGGCCAGGGGCCCGTGCCCAGCCGGGACGCCCCTTCTGTATATGGTCCGGGGGAACAGACATGGGCTGCACGATATCTCCCCCAGGTCTCTGGATGGCAGCGGTGCCTCAGGTCTTCACGGGAGTTGGAGTTGGTTACAGCCCTGTTGGGATCTGAGGGTGCCACCAAGGAGTGCTGCAACAGCTGCTGAGCCCTCTTGGGCAGGTTTTCTGCCACACCCGGAAGTAGGTCAACGGGCACCTGGAGCACTTGGGGGGGGGGGGGGGTGTTATAAAAGGAGCCAGCAGTCGCTACTCCGGGAGTCAGAGTCGGCAGGAGGGAGACAAAGCTGCCAGGAGGAGTGGAGTAAAGAAGACTTGATTTGTGTTTATTTGTACTTTTGTGTTGTGTCTGCGGGTACGGGGAAGACGTAGCCCACAAGATGAAGAAAATAAAAGTTTGTCTGTGTCGGGTCCGGTGTCGATATAGCACCTTTGTCACATATAAACATGAGCAGTAAGAAAGGGGCTCAGAAAGAAACGGAAAAGAAATCCAAAGCTTCATCCAAGCCTAGACAGGCATCAAGTCCAAGTCCAACCTTACAGAGACTGACCTGGAACAGACAGGTGAAAGCGCAGATCTCCCGGGACCCCGGGCCACTACATCATCTCCAGTTGAGAGCGAAAGTGCAAGTGATGCAGGTCACGATAGCTCGTCGATTCCAGAAGATCCATTGAAACTGGAAATGGCCTTGCCTTCCGCGTTTATTCCTCGCGAGCCGGGAGCATCGGCTGTAACAGGGCTTGTCACTTCACCTGCGGATCACGAAGGCCCAAACAATCTGAAGGTAAAGATCAGTGCAATGGCCACGGCCACCACAGCCACCTCTCAAGACATAAAGGAGCTCAAGAAAGGGATAAAGAAAGAAATAAATGATATCCTCAAGACAAATATTAAAGACCTGGAGGTACAGTACGTGCAAAAGATCAGAGAAGACCTTTTGTTAGGGGGAGAAGTGACTGGAGTTTCATTGATAAGAAGAGAACTTGGAGCAGTTGTCCAAAACTCCATTTGTGGATTCCTTTGCAATGGGAGAAAACCTGAAACAAGAAGGAGAGGACTTATTCTGGGTTGTGACTGGTCAGGACTGGTCGCTGAATCAGGTGGGTGAAAGCACAACCTGGACTCCAACTTGCTACTGACCTTCTAGTGCTCGTCCATCGAGAGCCTGCTGATGTACTGTATCACAGGATGGCACCATGGCACACAGGGAGAGGCTTCAGAGAGTAGTAAAGGCAGCACAGAA
>JANRMT010062816.1:19148412-19168961 GCA_026402145.1 Polypterus bichir lapradei | reverse complement strand
GGGTTCAAAAACTTATTTCCCTCAATGAAATGCAAATCAATTTCTATCTTTTATTTAAAGTTATTTTTTCGATTTTCCTATTGATGTGCAATCTGCCACTGTTGAAATAAACCTACCATTGAAATGATACTGTTCTGAGACTTTTCATTTCTTTGTCATTGGACAAACTTACAAAATCAGTGAGGGGTCAAATAATTATTTCCTCCACTGTATATATATATGGCGGTGCGGCACGGTGGCACAGTGGGTAGCGCTGCTGCCTCGCAGACCCGGGTTCGCTTCCCAGGTCCTCCCTGCGTGGAGTTTGCATGTTCTCCCCATGTCTGTGTGGGTTTCCTCCCACAGTCCAAAGACATGCAGGTTAGGTGCATTGGTGATTCTAAATTGTCCTGAGTGTGTGTGCCCTGCGGTGGGCTGGCGCCCTGCCTGGGGTTTGTTTCCTGCCTGGCGCCCTGTGTTGGATGTGATTGGCTCCAGCAGACCCCCGTGACCCTGTAGTTAAGATATAGCGGGTTGGATGATGGATATATATATATATATGGCACTACAGAATAGATTGATATGAAGGAAATTGTATATATAGATATAAAAGGCGCTATACAATTGATATGAAAGGCTCTATGTAATAGATAGAAAGGTCACAATAAAAGATAGCTAGGTATGAATAGCACTATATAACAGATATGAAGGAAATTATATACACAGATATAAAAGGCACAATACAATAAATAGAAAAGGCACAATAAAATATGATTTTCATATCTATATTAGGAAAAGAAATTTATAATAGATAGACATGAAGAGAACTGTATATATAATGTTGATATAAAAAGCACTATAACAGATATAATAGCACTGTAATAGAATTAAAACATAAATAGTGTGGCGAGTGGCAGCGGGCGGTACCCAGCTGGGACGTCTGGAAGGACTGGGAGAGGGACTACACCTCCTCCGGACCACGAGAGGGCAGCCCTGGTTGGTATGGAGGCCATAAGAATGGAGCATGGAAGCTCAACCCTATAGGGGCCCGTGGTCACCGCCAGGGGGCATCTGAACGCCTGAAAAGCCCTGGACATCAGCACTTCCGCCACACCTGGAGGTGCTGGGGGGGGAAGGAAAACCAGGGACACCCGGAGTGCTTCTGGGTGCTCATGCGGTACTTCCGCCACACCAGGAAGTGCCGCCGAAGCTCATCAGGAGGCACCTGGAGCACATCCGGGTGGACATAAAGTGGGCCGCCTCCCTCCATTCGTTAGCTAGAGTTGGGTGGAAGAGGACGAAGCCTGGCGGAGAGGAGTGGAGGCGGTGAAGAGAGGCATTAGTGAAAGAGGCCTGGACTGAGGGTGCTTGGTGCAGGGGCACTGGGTTGTGTGCGGTATATAATAAATGTGTGTGGGGATTTGAACCATCGGAGTCTGCCGGTCTGTGTCCAGGCTGCTCTCCGCAATAGAAAAGGCACTTTAAAAGAAACAGATAATGAAAGGCACTCTATAATATTTAGACACATAAAATAGATTGACGCTTTACCATTCCCAAGGGGAATGTCAAAGAAAACACTGTAAATAAAATGAAGCTTGACGGCTCTGTTGTGCTGTTCGGTGTATTCCTTCATTCCGCTGTAAACAGCGTTGTGATTCTCAGCACTACTCTGTTAATAAAGATTAACTGATCAAGTCCCAAGCTTCCCAGCGGTTCAGTGATTTGCTCACAGCGCCAGAGTCTTGGGTTGAAATCACTGCCTCCCAGCCGCCACCCATAGTGATGCTGCATGTTCTCCCCGTGGGCTGTCATTATTTCATCCAGTTTTATCTGAAAGATGTAAAGATTTAGTTGAGTGGAATCTCTAAATGGGCCCAGTGTGTGTGTGTGTGTGTGTGTGCATTAATGGGCCTTGTGGTGGACTCTGCCTCTCATTAGATGAAGGTGGGACAGACTTTGGGTCTCCAGACATGTGGCCTCTGAACCCTCAGTTTCCTTTACTAGTATTGTTAAGTTTTTGTGACTGTGCCCCTGTTAATTCATTTGAGGTTGCCTACCCGCTGAGAGACCCCCTAACAAGCGACTGACTGATCCTAATTTG
Source organism: Polypterus bichir lapradei (assembly GCA_026402145.1). NCBI lineage: Eukaryota > Metazoa > Chordata > Cladistia > Polypteriformes > Polypteridae > Polypterus > Polypterus bichir. The sequence continues at coordinate 19,166,881 of JANRMT010062816.1, read as the reverse complement.
CTCCAACACCATAATCCAACAGAGACTTATTCCTGAGTAGTACAGTATGGAGCTGTGGCACGCCTTGTGCCTCTCTTCCTCTCTTCGTGTTCCTGGTGTCTTTGTGTTGTTTTTTATTTTAATTAGTCCACTGGTGAGTGGGTGAGGGTAAGTGTGCCCTCCGGAGGATCACCATTCCATCTATTATTTGTGTCACTGCTACGTCGGAAGACCTGCCACCATAAGCAGGATCAAGCACTATGAATCAATGGATGAGCGATTCCATTTGTTATCCAATATCATTGTTCACTGCTTGGTGATTATGTGCATGACCATAGACTCTGTGTCACTGATTGATTTGTCTTCTTTTCCAATAGCGTTCTTAAATGTTTTTTAATTGCTTCTGTTATGAAAGGTGCTGTTTATAATGAAGATTGATTTCCTGGACAACTCATGGATGAATAAGACCAAGGGGAGACCTTTGGAGCAGGAGGCGACCAACGTGGCAAATCAGACGCACCCCTAGTGTCAGATCGATAGCTGCTTGGAGACACTTTCAGAGCCCAATATTGCACTTCAGATGACGGCGGCACTAAAAATCGACCTTTTCGCCTTCTCGCCAACTAATTGACAATCCTGCTGCTTGAGCTCCCTGCAGCAAATCTAAGGACAGACGCCTTCAGGGACTCATACATGTGGCATGAAGAGGAACGATTCTGTTAAAGAGAGTGGTGGCAGAAGAATCATGAGACTAAATTCTCACATGGAAAGAGAATTTGAATCAGTTATCCTTATAGAAGAACAAGAAGCCTCTTTATGCCTTTGAAGTCAGTAGTAATTTTTACTTATTTTTTTTTTTAACCCCATAGGAAATTCCTTGGTTTTTCACATACCCCTTGGGGTCAGGGCACAGGGTCAGCCATTGTACAGCACCCCTGGAGCAACTGAAGGTTAAGGGCCTTGCTCAATGGCCCAGCAGAGTAGGATCTCTTTTGCCAGTGACGGGGATTTGAACCGGCAACCTCCAGGATACCAGTGCAGATCCTTAGCCTCACAGCCACCACTCCGACCCTCAGTAACGTGTGTGTCTTTAATTATACTGATACACAGCACTCAAAATGCCCATCATGTCACCCATTTCTGAAACCAGCTTAACCCAGCGAGGTGGGCCGAAGCCTATCACAGAAGCACTGGGTACTCCATGGCATGGCAGTCCATTGCAGAGCACAAATGAGAACAAGCAGGGTTAAACATCTCCTAAACAGAAAACAGAATCAGTAAACAACACACGATTGACACGAGGCTCCTCCTACATTCCAGAAAATTCCAGTACTGCCCGGCTCATTTTAAAAAGTTAAAATCTTTCTGTTCCGTGTTCACTGACCTGAGTTTTTGAATGGTGTCTATCCATCCATTTTCTCGGCCTGCTTCTCCAGACCCAGGATGCAGGTAAGCTGGCACCTCTTCTTGGCAGGCATTGGCTGCAAGACAGGAACAATCACTGGACAGTTCAGCAAACAGTGAACACACAAACACACACACACACACTCACACTCATCAGGAGTCAATTAAGCATCTAGGGCAAAAACAGAACTATGGGAGACATATCTGTAATGACCAGTCGGGCCTTTTCCATTTATTTGTCACTGCAAACACTGGAATCAGCTTGGTGTGAAACTGTACATACACACTTTGGATTGACATATTTGGATTGTAGATGTTAAATGAATACGCTCCCCCACTGGATGTGACCCTGTGACTTCACTATTTAGTGTCCCCTCTAAGGAGAACCAAAATGAGTGGCATCATTCTGTTAGCCAATGGAGCCGTCTGCAGGCATTAGGCGGTGGTGGATCAACCAACTACAGCATCTGGGGGTGGGGTGAATACTTACAAATTAAATTATTGACATCTCACATTTTTTTATATTTACATTTATTTGCTTGGCAGATGCTTTTATCCAAAGCGACTTACAAAAGAGGTCAACATAATCAAGTATCATCAGGCTTTGTTCAGCAAGTGTAGAAGGACAAGTAACAAAAGTTTGTTGCCAAAAGTGAAAAGATGTTAATAACAAATAAATTTACAAACATAGATTAATAAATCGATAAAGCAAATATACTTAATGTAACAAATCAACCAACAAAGCAAAAGATCACAGAGCAAAGTCTGCTTTTTTTTTTAAATTCTTTTTAATTTTATTCTTAATGGTTTATAATTTTCTTACTTTTCTGGGCAACACTATTTGATTTACAAATAAAAATTCCCAGTTAAACCGATTGACAATATCATTCAGTTGTGACTATCATTTATGTGAAAACGGTTTGAATACACCATTCCTTGAAAAAGTTTATGTATACAGTTTAATATAAATACACATTTTATATATATATATATATATATATATATATTTTATATATATATATATATATATATATATTATATATATATATATATATATATATACAGCATGTAGGTATACCGTACATACATATATATACATACTCGCACATATACATATATACACACATATACATACATATACAGTATATACATATACACACACACACACATATATATACTCACACATATACATACATATACACACACACATACATACATATACAGTATATACATATACACACATATATATACACACACACACATACATACATATACACACATATACACACACACACACATACATATACAGTATATACATATATACACACACATATACTGTATATACACACACACAGTATATACTGTACATTGTGGATGCTGGCCCGGACACAGACACGTTCATTTCACCCACAATACGTTTATTTACACTATTTACAAAGCCCAGTGCACCACAAACCCCACAAGTCCTCAAAGTCCTGGCCTCTTCATTATGCCTTACTTTCTTCGGGCCGCCTCCTTGCCTCCTCCACCAAGCTCTGTCCTTCTCCTCACCCGACTCCAGCCCTGAATGAAGGGAGGTGGCCCCTTTTATTGTCCCCCAGATGTCCTCCAGGTGGGTTCCGGCAATCTTCCACCGACACGCCCCAGTGTGGCGGAAGTGCCGGCTGCATCCACCGGAAGCACTCCGGGTGTCCCCTCTCTTCTTCCCCCCAGCACTTCCGGGTGTGGTGGAAGTACTGAGGTCCAGGGCTCCAAAGGCATAGGGGCGCCCCCTGGCGGCAACCACGGGCCCCTACAGGGTTGAGCTTCAAAGCTTTGTAGCCGTGGCCCCCAAAGGTACCAGGGTGGTCGCCCCCCACATGGTCTGGGGAAGGCGCAAGCCCTCCTCCGGTCCACCTGGGCATCCCGGCGGGGTACCACCCCCATCCGGGTACCACAACATATACACATATATATATATATACACACACACACACCTACCTACATACATATACAGTAAATACATATAGACACATATATACACACACACACACATACAGTATATACTGTGAACGCTGGCCTGGACACAGACAGACGGACATCGTTGGCTCCACCACACACTGTTTATTTACAATATTTACAACTGTAATTACGTGCACTCACAACCCCAGTGCCTCCAGCACCGATTCCCCAAAGTCCAGGCCACACAGTTCCACTGCCTTTCTTCTGGCCGCCTCCAGTCCTCTCTCTCCAGCTCCGTCTCTCTTCCACCCGACTGTCGACTGAAGGGAGGCGGCCCCTTAAATAGGTACCCGAATGGGCTCCGGCTGCTTCCCGGCACTCCTCCGCAGACACGCCCCAGTGTGGCGGAAGTGCCGGCTGCGCACCCGGAAGCCATCCGGGTGTCGCTTGTCGTCTTCCCAGGAAGTGCTGGGCTCCAGGGATATTCAGGCACCGGGGCGCCGCCTGGCGGTGGCCACGGGTCCCTACAGGGCTGGGCTTCTAAGCCCTTTACCCGTGGCCCCCAACATAACCAGGGTGGACGCCCCCTCGCGGTCTGGAGGAGGTACAAGCCCTCCTCCGGTCCTCCTGGGCGTCAGCCCCGGCCGGAAGCCACAATACATATATACACACAGACACACACAAGCATACATACACATATAGATAGATAGAATGACAGAAACGTATTTGTCCCAAAAAGTTTTTTTTTTTTTATAGAAGCTGAAGAAGTATAATAAATAACCAACAAAACAACAGCTTCATTCAAATACACACAAGAATTTAAAAGAAGAAAACTTTGACCTGACATATCTAGTGATGTTTTGGAATTAAAATTCTTGTGGGCCTCATGGACCTCAGGCAATGCAATGGTTTCTATTTTTTATTAAATTAGCTACTTTCAGAAAACACCCTTGTGAACCAAAATGTGAATAAAATCATTAAATTTACATTCATATACACAAATGGAGTACGGAGGGTTATTTAGTGGTGGTCTCCAAAGCTGCACGGGTGAATCGACCTTTTGCTTGTTCAAGCCTCTCAGATATGCAAGACAGATACGCTTCCTAAAAACGTTTTCACTCACAATTTGAAATAACTTTGTTTGTTTTTTTTTTTTGTCGAGCACCTCTTGACTCACCAGTATGAGAAACTCCACATAAATGACACAACATTTGATTTGTGTTGATGTCTAGTGATACAAGAAAAATTAGAGTCATACAGTAGGAATGAAAAAAAATTCAAAAGAGATCGCCTTAATAATCTTTCCTGTTTCTGCTCGACAACAATGCAATCAGAAAGAAATAAAATGGAGACTTGTTCTTTTGTCTCCTGCTTCTCGGATTTTTCTCCTGAGACAAAGTAGTCTCATAAGGGTCTCCTCTTGAGCTTCAGCAGAGATTTTAACAAAGTCACACAATAGGATCACATTTTCCAAGTAGTGTTTTCACATTTTTTTGCATTGTGTGCTCAGTAATATACAGTATGATGAAATGTATGGACAATTGTTTGTGGTAATAAAACACTTGACTATGATTATAAAACTGAAGCCCTCAATTCTGACTAACACTATTAGTTGCTCTAATTTCTCTTGTGTGCTCCAGTTAGATCAGTGTGGCAATGAGGTCAAGACTTTGGACTTCAAGCCCTGCGAGTGTAGGCTCAAATCCCACTACTGACACCTGTGTAACCACAAGATTGTCACTTCATCTGCATGTGCTCTAAATGGAAAGGCAAAAGAAATGTAGCCAATTGTATCTCAAATGTTGTAAGACACCCTGGATAAAGACATCAGCCCAATAATAATGAAGTCTAGACGGAAAAGACACTTCAAAAAACATTCCATGTTTTTCAAACAAAATTTGCAATTGTGACTTCTTTTACCTTTGCAATGTGTCATGTCAACTTGTTCTCCGAGGAATTTTAGGGAGAACCATCTGTGACAAAGTTGATTCTTAAATGAAACATGAATGAGAATCTCTCCTAAGTGTCATTAGCCATCAAAGATCAACCTTTGAGCCGTAAAATTTAAACAAGTCCATGTGGTGACCGATAAATCACATCTTACTTGGTGGTACATTTTCTTTACTCACTTTTTAAAGGTTTACAGGCACAATCAGAAAAAAAAAAAATTCTCTGCATGCAATCCAAATATTCAAATAATTACATAATTTATAACTTTACTAGGAAAAGCTTTATAAGTCGCTAAAATATCTTCCAATACAATTTTATTTACAGATACACATCTCTTAAAAATGGCCATTGTATGAAATGGGAATCTTTTATGAATACAGAAAACAACATAAGCAAGATTTACGTGTTCCATGTCACTAATTGTTCTCCTGATTTCTGCCACTTTCATTACTGATAATAAGTAAACGGTATTCCTAATGAAGACTCTTGCTGCTCGGCTGCACGCAGGCTGCTGAATCCTAAACGATCTTTGGGATTCAAAGGCGCCTCTCTGAATTGAATGCTTTCCCTCTCCTAACGAGTCAAATTTGCCCTTTCCCTCCTGAGTCCAAATTCACGGCCCCCTCGCTGCCTTTGTCTCACTACTGCTCTGTTACCGGGGTAATGAAGCTCTGATTGATTTTCCTTCTCGCTCATCACAACTCACCCCAGAGTTTCCATGAATATGCAGTTTAAGCCGCATGTTTAAAAAAAGGTTTGTCCTTCAGAAAAGGCTGCTTTGTCCTGGAAAAACCTGGGAAAGTACTGCGCTTTTTTTTTTTTTTATGCTCCAAGTTTCCCTACAGTCACCTGATTTCCCAGCACTTCCGTCTGCAGGCAAAAAAGACAAGAACGCATGCCAAAAAAAGAAAAAAAAAAACGTTCCTGAGCTGCAGCCGTTTTATTTCAACCCGTTGACCCGGCTATAATGCTGCAAGCCTCCTCCTTCCCTTCTTCCAGTGGCTCAACTGCTGTGACTTTCTGTCCATTTTAGCATCCGATTCCAGACTCGCCTGCAAAGTTCAGAGTCTCTGCAGATGCTGCCAGTCACAGTTAACCTTGTGACACACCTGTGACTGTCTCATGCTCTTCTGCTAGGCCAGGTCCCCAAAGGGCAGCCGCACAAGATGAATGTCAATTCAGCTTTCTGAGAATTCTTCCTAAACAGCCATTCTAATCCTAACATTTAAAAGAGGAGGTTAAAGACATGACTTTGGGAGAACTTTCAGCTAATGGTCACCGTCACCTTCTGCATTTGCTCTTGTACAGACTCGACAGCTAATTCGTCTTATATTGCAAGGCTGTAAAATACTATAAAAGACACTTTATAATACAGATATTTGTCGATCAGCTCTAAAGACTAATTGATTAGAGCAGGGGTGCCCAACTCCAGTCCTGGAGGTTCATTCTAACCCTTTTCTTAATTCGTGATCTGTTTTTGCTGCTAATTAACTTCCTTTGAATTCATTTTAATTGACTTGATTTTTAAGAAATGTTACCCTGAATTTCTTCATTCTTCCTCTGAATTGCTTCATTTCTTTCCTTAAATGCCACCCAAATGAAATGTGACGTGATGAGCCAACAGAAGACCAGCTAAGTCAGGGCCTCAAACTCCAACCAATTTCACTCCAACCAGTTGCTTAATGAGGTGCCGAGTCTTGTCGTTAATTAAACCTGTTCTTTAATTCCATGGCTTGTTGCTGCTCTCATTGTGCAATAGCAGACATTTCCGAAATTGTGGATTTTCTCCTTTCTAAGAGCAGATCAGCATTCCCGAGACCTTCACCTTTCTTTATTTTCAGATATTGTATGATGGACACCAGTTGTTTTGGCTCATTTTGTATCTCATTATTGTTTGGCTGCTAATTAAGGAAAAAAGAACCAATTGAGGGGTCTGAGTCTTCAAGAGCAAGTCAAATAAAATTAGTTCAAAAGAAGTTAATTAGCAGCAAAAACAGGTCACTCATTAAGAAAAGGGTTAGAATGAAAACCTGCAGCCACTGTGGCCCTCCAGGACTGGAGTTGGGCACCCCTGGATTAGAGCGAGCCAACAGATAAAGGGCAGCTTTTGGTTACACATTAGTGCAGAAGCTGCTAGGTGCAATCTGTCAGCTACTGCTATCTAACAAGGCAGCAGTTATCACTTTGTTAGACCTTAAGACGACTTTCGGTGCACCAATGGCAACTTCAGAATAGGAGCTACCTATCTGTGTAACATTTACTTATTTAGCGGACACCTTTATCCAAGGCAGCATACAATATATGAAATACATTTATTTTATCTCCCCCTTAGTTTAGCAAAAACAGGTGAAGAGACCTGCTCGTGGTCACACATTGATAGTAGCCGGATTTGAACACACAACCTCCAGGATTTGAATTCTAACGCCTTAACCACTACGCCACACTGCCTTCAATCTTAAAAACCTTGTGTTATGTAGCAATGTGTGACTAATACAGTGCAGTAAAAAAAAACCTTTGCTCTATCATTACAAATTTCAGAGGTTGAATGTTTTCACGTCTTCACACAAAATCTGATATCAGATAAAGGGCATCCGAGGGAACAAACATCACATCGTTTAGACTTATAGTGTTTCGTTTGCCTAATAATATCCAGCACCAACTGGCACTGTGCGTACTGAGCTTACAGCATATTTAAAAGGGAAACTTTAGACAATGTTTTTATTAAAGCGATGTTTTTTACTTAGCACCCACTTTTACAGTCAATTATATAAGATAGAGAAACAGAAAATGTAGTGTCTTTCATATCTCTCTATTACCAACACAGAACACTGTTTTAGGGATCTCGTACTCCGACCGTGTCAGCAACAACGAGATCTGTTGCATCATCCAACAACAATCAGTCAACTAAACAGACCTCCTCACGATAGTAAATGGGTATGCCACAAGATCTGAGAGCTTCTCCAAGACAATTTTCCAAGGAATGATCCAGGGAAAAAGCATGCGAATCGAACAAAGAAAAAAAGTGGATGGACAACATCTCAGATTAGACCCTGGTGACGTCTGCCGAAACCCGAATGCTGGCAAATAACTGGCAAGAGTGGCAACGACTCTGGTCAGAGGGCCACATAGATTACACTATCATATTCTGCTGTTCACATCTCTCTTTTTATATATAGTGCCTTTCATATCTACCTACCTATCTATAGCTTTTATAGTACCTCACTGTGATGGGGACTACTTTCTATATCTTTAGTCAAGTCAGATGTTTTACTTTTTTGTTTTCTATTTTTTAGTAATTCATTTGATTGTTATATATATATACTCAGCAAAAAAAGAAACGTCCCTTTTTCAGGACTGTGTATTTCAACAATAATGTTTTAAAAATCCAAATAACTTTACAGATCTTCATTGTAAATTGTTTAAACAATGTTTTCCATGCATGTTCAATTAACCATAATCAACTAATTAACATGCACCTGTGGAATGGTCGTTAAGACCTTAACAGCTTACAGAAAGTAAGCATTTAAGGTCACAGTTCTAAAAACGCAGGACACTAAAGAGACTTGTCTACCGACTGTGAAAAACACCCAAAGAAAGATGCCCAGGGTCCCTGCTCATCTGCGTGAACGTGCATTAGGCATGCTGCAGGGAGGCATGAGGACTGCTGATGTGGCTAGGGCAATAAATTGCCATGTCCGCACTGTGAGACGCCTAAGACAGCGCTACAGGGAGACAGGAAGGACAGCTGATCATCCACGCAGTGGAAGACCACGTGTAACAACACCTGCACAGGATCGGTACATCCGAATATCACACCTGCGTGACAGGTACAGGATGGCCACAACAACTGCCCGAGTCACACCAGGAACACACAATCCCTCCATCAGTGCTCAGACTGTCCGCAGTAGGCTGAGAGAGGCTGGACTGAGGGCTTGCAGGCCTGTTGTAAGGCAGGTCCTTACCAGACATCACCAGCAACAACGCCGCCTATGGGCACAAACCCACCTTCGCTGGACCAGACAGGAGTGGCAAAAATTGCGTGAGTTTCTGCATGACAGCAATGTCAGTGTTCTGCCATGGCCAGCGAAGAGCCCAGATCTCAATCCCATTGAGCACGTCTGGGACCTGTTGGATCGCAGGGTGAGGGCTAGGGCCATTCCCCCCAGAAATGTCCAGGAACTTGCAGGTGCCTTGGTGGAAGAGTGGGGTAACATCTCACAGCAAGAACTGACAAATCTGGTCCAGTCCATGAGGAGGAGATGCACTGCAGTACTTCAAGCAGCTGGTGGCCACACCAGATACTGACTGGTACTTTTGATTTTGAGCCTCCCTTCATTCAGGGACACATTGTGAAACATTTTTCGTTTATGTCTTATGGTGTTGACTCTTTTAGTGTTCATACAAATATTTACACATTAAGTCTACTGAAAGTAAAAACAGTTGAAAGTCAGGGGACGTTTCTTTTTTGCTGAGTATATGTACATATGATTATTATTGTTTACTTCATTATTTCAGTAAAAAGCCAAATTTCCACTTTGGGACAAATAAAGTTCTGCCTATTTTATATACTGCCTTTCACATCTATCTACTACATACTGTCATTCAAATCTAATAAATACTGCCTTCCACATATAGCTACTGTATTTGCTTTATATAGTGGCTAACATATCTATCTTTTATATACTGCTATTCCCACCTGTCTTTTTATAAGGTCCCTTTCATCTCTGTCTCGTATCTGAAGGAACACTGCACAGTACCAATGGCAATACGCCTTTATAATGCTTCACTAGGGCTACGACAGCTCTTTTAATGGTCAGCTAAGTCAGAAGTGTTTCTTTTCAGTTTTCTTTTTTAGTCATTCTTGTGTATATTTATTTATTGTAGAATGTGTGCATTTATTTATCAAGTTTCTGTAAAAAGCCATATCTCCCCATTGGAATAAATAATATTTTATCTGTCTATCCATCCATCAAATCAGTCATTATCCAACCCGTTATATCCTAACTACAGGGTCACGGGGGTCTGCTGGAGCCAATCCCAGGACACAAGGCAGGATACAAACCCCGGGCAGGGCGCCAGCCCACCGCAGGGCACACACACACAGACACACCCCAGTTACAATTTAGAATCGCCAATCCGCCTAACCTTCATGTCTTTGGACTGTGGGAGGAAACCCATGCAGACACGGGGAGAACATGCAAACTCCACGCAGGGAGGACCCGGGAAGCGAACTCCAGGTCTCCTAACCGCAAGGCAGCAGCGCTACCTCTGTGCCACCGTATCCATCACTTAATGCAAAATTAAATGCATTAAAATTAAATTTACAGGGGTATTCACATTTAGTGTTGCCCAAAGAGCAACATGACTTACCTTATCAGCTTGGCCACAAGCTGCAATACAGTAGGATTTACCTGAACATCAGTCGAAATGAACTGAGCCCCCTTTGGCTCAAAAGAATGAGAATCTGAACTCGTATCTTGTTTTAATGTGGACCACATGGGAGGTCTTTTCAAACCTTAAACCAACAGGCCTTTATGAGTTGCTCGTCTTGCTGCACTCCTAGTAACATAACCTTTCCGACTATGGCTTCCAAAAGCTCAGGCTGAAGCCCCAATTCTTGCAACCATCCTACTGAAATAGGCAGGCTACAGAAAAATGCATATCTGTAATTCTAGAACCCTCCACTAAACACACAGCCCATTTATTATTTTAGTCTGATAGGACATTATGATGATGATGATTTTTAGTCCCTGTTCTTTAATTATTTTAGACCGATGCGGTATTATTACCAGCCCCTGTTCTAAAGTCAGTAGTGATTTCTTTGCAGTTGAGATTTTGCCCCTTTACTGCACCTTCTGGTTTGTAGTCCTGTGTCACCAATGACAGCCCCTACCGTTTACGGTACAGCACCCCTGACCTCCCGTTCCTCTAAAAGCAGGGGACAAGGAGGATGCCTTTGCACAAAGAGCCATTGACGGCATGATGACTCAATGGTTAGCAGTGGAGAGCGGTTAGCGATCGCTTTCATTAAGGGCAAGGTTCAGCTGTTGAGATTTATCGGGCAGAATGTTATTTTGCATTTCTTACCTTCTTTTTATTACGAATTACCCTTCACTTATTTTTTTGTTTTAATTGTGCAGTTTTCATCCACTACAGTCAAGTGTCTCACACATGTGGATTCTCATGCCAATCCTGTTTTCTTTACACATTCTCCCCTTTAGGGTCTATCACTAATAACTATGGCATTTTATAACATTGGTATGTAGATGAAACACACATTTTGATGCCCCTAAAACATAATAATAGTAAATCTATAATACACTTATTAAACTGTATCCAGGACATCAAGGCTCGGATGTCCTTAAATTACCTAAAACTGAAATCCTATGTTTTAGTCCTGTTGACTGTTATGTGGGATTTGGTCCCTGACGATTCCTTACATAAAACCCTACACAAAGAATCTTCTTGTGATTTTTTGAGAATATTTTTTAAATTTAATAAACAAGTAAATTTGTCTGTTATAGCTAGTTTTCAGTAGTTAGAAATCTTGACTAAAGATAAGCAGTTTTTATCCTTTAATGATTTTGCGAGTGTAACAAATGCTTCTATTTCATCTCGGCTTGACTACTGCAGCTCGCTTTACACAGGAGTTAGTCAGGCATCTCTCTCCTCCATGCAGATGGTCCAAAATGCCACTGCCTGCCTATTGACTGGCAAATGCAAGAACGATCAAATATCTTCAATACTGACCTCTCTCCATTGGCTTCCAGTTAAGTTTAGAAATGAGTGTAAAGGTTCTGTAATTTGTTTTCAGATCCTTATCTGGACAAGTCTCCATAACTCACAATTATTTTAAACTTTCACAGGCTGTCAAGTTGGCTTACACCCTCAGACCAGTTTCTTCTGGTTGTACCGAGGTCTACACTAAACCAAAAATGGAGGCTGCACTCTTTCACAGGTAGGCTTTGGAATTCCCTGTCCCTTCATATTAGGTTGGCCACAACACTGACACATTTTAAATTTCAACTTAAAACCTATTTTTTTTTCCTGACTTTTATTTCAGTATGGGATTTGTCTTATTATTAAAAATGTATTCCATTTCATTGTGGTTCCTGTATTTTATTGTTAAAGTTTTAGTGTGTGTGTGTTTTGATCTGTTTCATTTTACAGCAATTTAGTCAACAACTGTTGTTTTAAGGTGTTCTTTATACATGAAATGCTAAAAATTGTCCATCTCTCACACAAAAACTCATGAACCACTAGGCCTTGAACCTTGATATTGGTGTCATTTTAGAGCTTATGATGTGACACATGGTACCAAAAAATTTGAGGTGATGCCCACCTCGCTGATGTCATCAGGCCTTGGGTGTTTCCTAGGACAAGCTGTGGCTTGAGAATGTGAAATGGTCGACAGAAAAGAAGAGCCGCATGGGCGTACGCCATAGCAGACAGGAAAAAGAACAAACGGTGACACGGTTATGAGCCATAGCAGACAGGAAAAGAGTGGATATGACATTCACTGCCATTGATAGATAGATAGATAGATAGATATGAAATGCACTATATAATAGATAGATAGATAGGGAAGGCACTATATAATAGATAGATAGATAGATAGGGAAGGCACTATATAATAGATAGATAGATAGATAGATAGATAGATAGATAGATAGGGAAGGCACTATATAATAGATAGATAGATAGATAGATAGGGAAGGCACTATATAATAGATAGATAGATAGATATGGAAGGCACTATATAATAGATAGATAGATAGATAGATAGATAGATAGATAGATAGATAGATAGATAGATAGGGAAGGCACTATATAATAGATAGATAGATAGATAGATAGATAGATAGATAGATAGATAGATAGATAGATAGATAGATAGATATTTTATTAATCCCAAGGGGAAATTCACATACTCCAGCAGCAGCATACTGATAAAAAACCATATTAAATTAAAGAGTGATAACAATGCAGGTATAACAGACAATAACTTTGTATCATGTTAACGTTTACCCCCCCGGTGGAATTGAAGAGTCGCATAGTGTGGGGTCTCCTCAGTCTGTCAGTGGAGCAGGACGGTGACAGCAGTCTGTCGCTGAAGCTGCTCCTCTGTCTGGAGATGATCCTGTTCAGTGGATGCAGTGGATTCTCCATGATTGACAGTTGTCTGCTCAGCGCCCATCGCTCTGCCACAGATGTCAAACTGCCCAGCTCCGTACCTACAATAGAGCCTGCCTTCCTCACCAGTTTGTCCAGGCATGAGGCGTCCTTCTTCTTTATGCTGCCTCTCCAGCACAATGTGACAAATGACTCAGTAATATAATACAACTTATTTTTGTAGAGCCCAAAATCACATAAGGAATGCCACAATGGGCTTTAACAGGCCCTGCCTTTTGACAGCCCCCCAGCCTTGACTCTTTAAGAAGACAAGGAAAAAGGGAAAGGAAAAAAAAAGGAAACCCCTAGTATGGAAAAAAATGGAAGAAACCTTGGGAAAGGCAGTTCAAAGAGAGACCCTTTTACAGGTAGGTTGGGCATGCAGTGGGTGTCAAGGAGAAGGGGGTCAATACAATACAATACACAGAACAGAACACAAGTCATCCTCAATACAGTATAATAGTAAAATAAAAATATTACAAGTACAGAGCAGAACAGTAGATGATATCAGGATAGTAGATGATAATAGGAAAGACATGGTGCCACAGCCATGAACCACATTACACAGACTGTGCTGATCACCCACAGGCTGACACTCCACTCGCAAAAGAAAGTCACACACAAAACTCCATTGCCACAAAAAAAGAAAACAGCTGCTACCTCAGCTCAGCATCAGGCCAAATGGATAAGACAATTCACTGACAACAAGACAGAGAGACAAAAAGACGACAGGACAAGGCAGCCCACACCATAGCACAAAGTTAGCCTAATAAACAACTCTGTAACAGGAGAGTATGGTCTTCAATGCAGTGACATATTAGACAGAAAAGTGGCAATGGACCAGAGGTCTGCGCATTTCTTAGTATTAAAAAAAACCCTGCACCCTGATGCAGCCTAGCTAGTCTTAATCGGTATGCTCAAGAAATCTGTTGTATTTGTTGTTAGGGTTATACATAAAATAAAACCTAAAATTCAGGGTTACAAGATGTAGTAATGGGAAATTTTGCATACAAGTTGATAAATATTGTATATGTCTTTATTTATAATTTAGACAAAGCAATGTAATATTAGTGTTAAATTATAGATAATAACAGCAATGGTTTAAGAACCCCTTCCCCACTTTTAGGACTGACTCTCTTTGTAGTTTTACGACAGGGTTGGGGGAAGCACCTCAAACAAGTTTGGCTAATATTTTTCTACAGGACTACCAGTCAACCCCGACAGGAAAGCCAGGCTGCCTAACTGCCAAGCTTTACCTCCACATATGGTTTGGAGGGCAGGTGTGAAGGTATTCTGGGCTCCATTGGTCTGAAGTATGGCTGTTTGGAATTGGCTTGATTCAGAAGCCTTTAAGTACTCTGACGTCTTATTGGCTCTAGGGGTTGGACAGAAAACTCATAAATGTGCTTGCTTTACCTCTCTCTCACCAAACTGATGAAAGACCATCTCACACACCATGAACTGAAAAGGACAACACAATGAAGAGCACAGCTCGGCAGCCATATTGAGACAGGCATGCGGCCTGTTCTGAAGAAAGCTGACCACAAATGAGACATTTTAAGTAACTAACAAGTCTGTGTGCCGCCTGAAACTACACATCACCATTTATCAGGTTGTATGATTGCCAATATTCAAATGTACTTTGTGTATTGTTATTATTTATTAATATTATCAGTAATACATTATTTAAAGTGTAACTTAACTCCTGCTTGTCTTTTACTACACCTAATTGCCTGAGGTTACAGATGTAGAAAGGAAGGTGGGGAGAAGTTATATACTATGTGAGGTGGCCAAACACGGGTTCAAGCAAAGCCGGAACAACTCAAAAAAGTTTGGGACTCCAGCCGGGTAGTCCCTTTTAATTCTTTCAAATTTCACAAACTTAAACAGGTGCCGTCTTGTAATACTTAACATAAGGCAAGCAAGAACAAAATCAAAACTACTGTAGCGCTTGGTAAGCAAACACAACAACAGAAAGCTGCTTTCACTCTCCAGAACTGGTCTCATCAAGACAAGACTACTTAATGGAGGCACCCGGTCTTTTTATAATGGGAGGACTGCAAGGGGTCCCCTCACTGGTAGGTTTCTGGGAGCTGTGGGGAAAAAGGGAGCAAGTTTAGCGATAGCACCCCCTCTCGCCCTGGTGGGTTACCATTCACCTCGAATGATCATTCAAAGAGATCCTCAGACGCACATGCGTGACAACTATAATACCTTAGAAACAGTGGTAAGTCTGTGAGATTTGAGGCATTCTGACAAAAGGTACATATTAATAATACAAAAGGGGATAGTAGAGCAATATAATACTCTACCAAGACAAAACACAAGCCCATCCAAACAGACCTGAGAATCCTAGATGGTCAGCCCCTCACGCACACACAGGATAAATTTAAAATGGCCTATCAACTTGCCTTTAAGGGTGTGGAAGAAAAAAAAAAAGCACCCTCGCAGAATTTGCAAACTCCATAAGAAAAATGACCATGCATGCCACAGGGCACTGGACATGTGAAGCAGGGAACTGTCCACAATAACCCCTTCTCAAAATAACAGTGGTATAGAATTGTAGTATGGGGATATGGATCGTGTGCAGATATGATTACCAGGCTTTTTTTGCAGTACAATCGCCAAATGAGCAACACAGCAAAAACCTCACCGCTGTCTCTGATCTTTTGCACAGGGTGGTGCATTAGCAGTTGTGAATGCCAGAAAAGCAAAGAACTGTGAATGCAGCGCTGCAATCTTTCCGGATCCAAAGGAGACTAATTAATATTGGGCTGGCATGGCTAGAGCCATGCTTTTTTTTTTTTCTCTCCCCCCCCCCTCCGCCCCCATTATTAAATGTGCAGCTGTGGTTTAAATTTGCTGCGGAAGCAAAACGCTGCGCCATCGGAACTAATGCGTTGCTGGAATTCTTGAGAGACGTGAAAGGACTAGGAAAGTAAAGCAGAGAATGATAATCCCCTGCCCCCCCCATCACCCACCAACTTTTGGATTCATTTTGAATATCAACTTTGGAGCTGGTGCAAAGTGGAGCCTCCCCAAAAAAAAAAATAAATAAAAAAATTACAATATTGAAAGGAAAGCATTATGCCAAAATTCTTGACAGACGTGAATAGACTGTAAAAGAGAAACAGAATAATGTTAAAACTCCACCCACCCACCCACACACAACCTTTTGGACTCACTGGGACTTAAATTCCAAATCTGTTGCAAAACTGGAGAGCAAAACCCTCACAAAAATAAAAGAGTGTAGTAACAATGTGGTGAGTCCTAATCAGTCCAAGGCCATCAGTCGTAGGCCATTATTTAGTGGTGCTCTCAGCTTGATAACTGTACCCCCCCCCCACCCCTGTAAACACACACACACACACACACACACACACACACACACACACACACCAACCCCTCCCCTTCCATTACACAAGCTGAATTTCACCCAGCAACAGCTGTCAGACTGGGCTCCCTGCCATCTTCATATTGATCCAGCCTCTGCCCAGGTCCATTAGTGCCCTGCACTGCCCCTCCAGGAAGCAGACTGTCTGTAGGGAGCTATCACGCTGAATAAATTAGAATGCAGACCCCGGAAAACAGGCCATAAAATACAATTAAAGGCACACTGTTCCCTTTCTCTCTCTTTTTTCCCCTCCTTATGACAAATTGCCATATGCTGATGTTTATTAGTCACCAACTTACATAATGATAAAGGAGCATTTTAATCTATTATTTCATGTCTCTTGTCTTCCAGGAAGTACCGAGTAGCATTTTCATTGATTTTTAGACAAAATTCTACATCTGTTTTTTTTTTCCTTTTCTTTTTGGTTCAATTTAAAATGCTATATGAAATGTATCCAGTTAATAATTCAATTACTTTACAATAAGTGCTGGAATCTGGATACTGGGCTTGTCTACTGGATGGCATGCTCAATCACATTCTGCTACAGGAGAATCTATTGTGACATTCTGTTTGTTCAGGAGGAATGGTAACATTGTGGATAGGGCGACAGCATTAAAACTCTAGAACAAGGGGTTCAAATCCCATTCTGGCCACTCTCTCTTTTTTCTTTTCAAGTCTGTGGATTTTTCTCTGATATTTCAGTTTTCTTTCAAATCTTGAATAAGCTGTTAATTAACTGATTATTCAGCTCCTCTAAATTTGAGCAGTTTGTGTGTTTTGGAGGGTTGGGGGCACACGGTGACCCCTTCAGGACTGAACTGGACAAAGCAGCTGCATAAAATAGGTGGCAAACAGTTAGTATTGCTAACTCAAACCAGGGCAATCAGTTCAAAGCTCAATATGGCAACCCTCTGTTTGTTCTCCTCATTTTGGTGGCTTTTTCTCTGAATATTCCAGCTTTCCTCCACATGCCAAATCAGCAGTTAACAAACTGATTATTCAGCCACTCTAAACTGGGCTGGTGTCTGTGTATGTGTGAGTGAATGTGGTGTTGCGCCCCCTCCAGGACTGAACTAGACAAAGCAGGTGCAGAAAAGGGGTGGCACAGTAACTACTTCTGCGTCTTCACAGCCCCAAGCCACTGGGTTCAAATCCCAAAATTGCTCAATCTCTCTGTTCTTCCCAGTCTTTCCAGATTTTATCTAAATATCCCAGTTTCCCCTACATCTTAAATTAGAGACTGACTAGCTGATTATTTAGCCACTCTAAACAGGAGTAGAGTGTATGTGTGTGTGTATGTATATGGGGAGTGGTGTCCTCTCCAGCATTGAATTGGACAAAGCAGATGCAGAAAATCGACAGCATAATGGTCAGTTCTGTTGTGCCACAGTAAGACAATGGGTTCAAGTCTCAGTTTGTTCACTTTCTCTGTGTTCTACACAGTCTCCATGGATTTTTCTCTCTGGATATGCCCAGTTTCCCCCACGTCTCAAACTGTCAGTTTACCATCTAGCCACTCTACATTGGATTAGTGTGTGTGTGTGTTTGTGAGAGAGAGAGAGAGAGAGAGAGAGAGAGAAAGAGATAGATAGATAGATAGATAGATAGATAGATAGATAGATAGATAGA
>JANRMT010062816.1:19121806-19148402 GCA_026402145.1 Polypterus bichir lapradei | reverse complement strand
AGATAGATAGATAGATAGATAGATAGATAGATAGATAGATAGATAGATAGAGAATGTGGAGTGGTGTCCCCTCCAGGATTGTGTACTACCTTGCTGAAATGGAAGAAGCGATTACAGAAAATGGGTGCCATAGCAGTTAGTTCTGCCGCCTCACAGCTCCAGGACCAAATCCCAATTTGTTTACTTTCTCTGTGTCATCTCTTGTGAACTTTATCTAAATATTCCAGTTTTCTAGCACATCACAAATGAACCGATTAACCTACAGATTATTTAATCATTCTAAATGAGAGTAGTAAGCTTGAGTATGAGGCATGGTACACCACCTACAAAACTGAACTGGACAAAGCAGATACAAAGAGGCATATGGCTAGGCCTGGAAATCCCTTCCTCCCCCCACATCTTAAAATATTACATGACTAAAAATGATTTTTTAAATATAAAGGGATACTGAAAAATGAATTCATGCATTTACTTCAAGTAGGCCTGACTACTGAAATGCACGACTCACTGGCTGTTTAATCCATTCTGTATGCGGCTTTCAGTTAAATTAAAACACAACACTGCAACAATTATTACAAGAACAGCAAGCTATGAACACACAACTCCACTTCCCAAGTCCTTACACCTGCTTCCATTTAAGTTTTGGGCTGATTTCAAAATCCTCCTTCCTACATATACAGCCTTAAATGGCCAAGGCCTGCTTACCTACTACAACTTGCCATTACTCTCCAAACTGAGAGCACATTATGATACAAAGGATACAGAGAACTAATAAAATAACAGTGGGAGGTTGTGCTTTTAGCTGCAGGGCCTCAAAGCTAAGGAACAAACTGCCTGCTTATATAAGAGGTACCCCTTCGGTCTCAAGTTTTAAATCAGGCTGAAAACTCACAACTTTAGACTGGCATACCATGACTAGAGCTGCTGATTAACTGTATACATTGCATCGGTTTGTTAGTCACTTGTACAAAAATATAAGCATTACAATAATTACCATTACTAACCCTGTTCTGTTCCTCTTCTTGGTGTCCTGCTGTGGTACTGGGTGTCACCACTCTACATTCAAGCAGTTTTCCTGCTTAAGGAAACACATCTTAGAAGCTGAGAGCCCTAGAATCAATGCAAAAATCCCACTGCCTGATTAGACAGACCACCACAGACTCTGCTGTAGAATAAAGAGCAGGGGGTGGGTGGCTAGTTGGCTGAGGTCTCCAGGCTGGTGACTGTGTCCAATTTTATCATCTTCTGGCTTTCCCTGTACTTTTTTATTGTTGGCCCTTCAGAGGTTTATCATTTCCGTTGATGCCATGCAAGGTCACGGCTCCATGACTTTGCATTTATGAACTGATGTGACAACATGGAGAGTGTCAAATGAAATCCAATAAGAGGAATTCTCAAATTTTGTAGTGTGAAGTGTGTGTCTCTAACACTAAGATGGCAGGACGCATATCTAGGGAGGATGCAAGCCAGGGCTTCATTGATTTGAATACAGTCTTATTTATCATAGTATTGGGAACTAGTATGTTTATCATGCATGGAGGGAAGAATTTCACCGTACTCTGTACACATGAAAACATGACAATTACTACTACTACAGGAGTGCCAATCCACTACCCCCACCCTACTTCATCGGACCATCTTGCGTCCTATATGAGATATTGACAATAGGCCACACACCAAATACTACATAGTATTCTGAAACTCATTGAACCCAATTCAAGTTCTCATGAGGTTGAAACCCATCCTAGCAGCAAGGGTTGCAAGGCAGGAACCAGCCTTGGACAGGGCACCAGACAATCAATGATCGTTATTACTCCACTGTAATTATGTTGTTAGTCTTAAGTGCAGCATTTGACACCATTGACCATTCTATTTTACTGCACAGGCTAGAAAACGATGTTGGGCTTACAGGCCCCGTGCTCGCTTGGTTTAGTTCTTATTTATCAAATCGATTCCAATATGTACAGAAATGTGCTGACAGGACTCCATCATTATACACAGAAGTTCAATATGGTGTCCCGCAGGGCTCAGTACTCGGACCTTTACTGTTTTCACTTTACATGCTTCCACTGGGATCTCTCATTAGGAAACATAATGTTAATTTTCACTTGTATGCAGATGACACCCAGTTATACCTTTCATTTAAATCAAATGAAGTTTCTCCGATGTCTTTAATTAGTTGTGTTAGCGAATTAAAGGAGTGGATGAATGAGAACTACTTGTCTTTAAATACAGATAAAACAGAGATGTTAATTGTTGGAGGGAATGACGCTGATCACAACAATATTTTGTCATCATTTAACTCAGTTGGAATCCCAATTCATTTTACTGAATCAGCCCGCAATTAGGAGTTATCTTTGATTCTAGCATGTCATTTAAAGCACATATTACAAAGTTGTCCAAAACATGTCTCTTCCATCTTAAAAATGTTAGGAAATTAAGGCGCTTTCTAAATAAACAGGATTCTGAGAAATTAATTCATACATTTATTTCTTGTAGAATTGACTACTGCAATGCGGTGTTCACTGGCTGTTCAAACTGTTCTCTATACAGCCTCCAGCTAATCCAAAATGCGGCTGCAAGAATTATTACAAGAACAAGAAAATATGAACACATAACTCCAGTTCTTAAATCCTTACACTGGCTCCCGGTTAAGTTTAGGGCAGATTTCAAAATCCTCCTTTTAACATATAAAGCATTAAATGGCCAAGGTCCAACTTACTTGTCTGAACTTATCATGACTTACAAACCTGAGCGCACATTAAGATCTCAAGATGCCGGTCTGCTTAGGATTCCAAGGATTAATAAAATAACAGTGGGAGGTCGAGCTTTTAGTTACAAGGCCCCTAAACTGTGGACTGGTCTGCCTGCTTCTATAAGAGATGCCCCTTCGGTCTCAGCCTTTAAATCACGGCTGAAGACTCACTACTTCAGTTTAGCATATCCTGACTAGAGCTGCTGATTAACTGTACAGACTGCATCTCTGTTGTTAGTCATTAGCACTAAAACATAAGTAACATGACAGTTATAATTGAATACTAACCTTCACCTATTCTGTTTCTGTTCTCGGTACTCAAATGTGGCAATTGGTGCCACGGCCCACCCGCCAAGTTGTTTGCCTGCCTATGGTAAAGTCATCCCAGATGGAGGATCGCAGGAATCATGGGAAAGAGGGGTCCTTTCATCGGATTGGCTGGCCCAGCACTGTTTCAGCCGTGGAATGGCCAAATGGGGGAGGCAGCTTGATGGACGAGGTCTCCAGGACTCTAAAAATATCCAAATCTTATTATGTGATATCATCTACTGTTAAATTCTGCTCCGTACTTTTAAAACTTTTATTTTTGTGCTGTATTGAGGATTTGTTCTGTTCTGTGTATTGTATTGCATTGCATTGACCCCCTTCTTTTGACACCCACTGCACGCCCAACCTACCTGGAAAGGGGTCTCTCTTTGAACTGCCTTTCCTGAGGTTTCTTCCATTTTTCCCTACAAGGTTTTTTTGGGAGTTTTTCCTTGTCTTCTTAGAGAGTCAAGGCTGGGGGTCTGTCAAGAGGCAGGGCCTGTTAAAGCCCATTGCGGCACTTCCTGTGTGATTTTGGGCTATACAAAAATAAACTGTATTATTGTATTGCATTATACACACACACACAAACACACACCAAGTTCTAAGCCACTGGATGTCATCAATTGTTTATTCAATGTTTAGCAGGCATAACAAAATATAACATATATACATATATAGAATAGTGTAATATAGAAATGACAACTCACTACCCTGTATGGGATATTGACACCTCCTCAGTTTAGAGACGCCACTTACCTTAATGTACAAGTCAGGTTGGGGCGCACGCACTGGTACAGTGTGTCGCCGCATCCACTACACGATGAAACAACGCGGGATCCCGGTTGACAACCCCAGAGGCAGACACGCGGTCCAGTTCCACCCTCCGGAAATGACCCTCTATCTGACGCAGCCAGGTGTTACGTGGGCGTCCCCTTGGCCTGGTCCAGCCACTTGGGTCCCCAACAATGAGGATTTTATGAGCTGGACCACCCTCTGGGAAACGCGCCACATGGCCATAGAGCCGCAGCTGACGTTCCCTCACAATGCAGGTCATGTGCATCATTCTGGACTCCATGAGCAACACAAAGTCAAACCAACGGTACCAAAGGATTTTTCGGAGAAACACAGTACCAAAGGAGTCCAGTCTTCATCTCAGGTCACTCGATAGCGTCCATGTCTCACAACCATATAGTAAGACAGGAAGCACCAGGACTCTAAAGATTTGGACCTTCGTCCTTTTGCATAGATATCAGGAGCGCCACACACCCCTTTCCAGCGACCTCGTGACCTCCCATGGTCTCCCAATCCGTCTACTGACTTCACAGGAAGAGTCACCAGAGTCATGACTGTCACTGCCGAGGTAAGTAAACCTCTTATTTACTGCAACAGAGGTCCCATTAGGCAGACTACTATACATTACATTACAGATTTCTGTTTTGTGCGCACCTTAGAAACCTTTTCAAAGCACAAAGAACCAAATTCATATTCAGAAAACCCTTCACAGAACAAAATGGATTGTTGTCAAGCAATGATTGTACAAGGATCCACACAACCCAGTATAGAACTACATCTTTTAAGAGAGTATACTGTACTGTATACCCAGTCCCTGAAACCTTGTGAAAAAAGAAAAGATTTTCAGTACAGTTCGTAATATTGGTTCAATACAGAAATCAACAACAACATTTATTTCTATTGCACATTTTCAGACAAACAATGGAGCTCAAAGTGCTTTACATGATAAAGAAAGAGAAAAAAGACAAAATAAATAAGAATTAAAATTAGGGAACACTAATTAACATAGAATAAAAGTAAGGTCCAATGGCCAGGGAGGACAGAAAAAACAAAAAAAAAACTCCACACGGCTGGAGAAAAAAATTAAATCAATGCATCCCTGCACAGACTGTGGGCAGAAACGCATGCAAACCAGGAGAACAAACGCTAAATGAAGGGAGGATAGAAGGAAGTGGTGGCTCTGTGGCTAAAAGGATCTGCGCTGGTACCTGGAAGGTTGCTGGTTCAAATCCCATTACTGCCAGATGGGATCCTACTCTGTTAAGCAAAGCTCTTAACCTGAAAGTTGCTCCAGAGGCACAGTACAATGGCAGACCATGTGCTCTGGCACCCTAAGGTCATGACAATTTCCTCTTAGGGATTAATAAAACGTGGTGAGCGGCTGGGGGCCGTACCCAGCCGGGACGCCCAGAAGGACCGGAGGAGGGATTATGCCTCCTCCGGACCACGAGGGGGATACCGCCCTGGTGGCTATGGGGACCACAGGAAAGGAGCATGGAAGCTCAACCCTGTAGGGGCCCGTGGTCACCGCCAGGGGGTGCCCAAATGCCTGGAGAGCCCTGGTTGTTAGCCCTTCCGCCACACTCGGAAGTGCTGGAGGGAAGAAGACCAGGGACACCTGGAGTGCTTCCGGGTGCACAGCTGAAACTTCCACCGCACCAGGGAGTGCCGGCAGAAGTTCATCGGGAGGCACCTGGAGCACGTCCGGGTAGATATAAAAGGGGCCACTGCCCTCCATTCGATGGCTGGAGTCGGGTGGAAGAGGACGGAGCTCGGGGGAGATGAGGCAGTCACGAAGAGAGGCATTGTTGAGAGGCCTGGACTAAGGGTGATTGGTACGGGAGTACTGGGATGTGTGCACTGTAAATAATGTATAACAAACATGTGTTGGTGACTGAACCTTCGGTATTCGCCTGTCTGTGTCCGGGCCACCTTCCACAAATGCATATAAAAAAAGAAGAAACAAAGCATTATAATTATGCACTGAACCTGGATCTAAAAAATACAAATGGACAATTTTACCCATGCATTCTGAAAAATGAACAAAACAACTTTTCATTTATTTTCTAACCCATGTATTCAGTTCAGGGACGCAGGGAGCAGGAGCCTGTCTGAGCGGCAGCCAGGACAGTTTTAGGCCTTGGCCAGATCCGAGCACTTCAGACACTATGAGGTCCATAAATTGATGCCCCCTTCTGGAGCCCCTCCCCTGTTTCGCTGGTGAACTGACACCTATATGACACGCTCCTCATGACTATTTCAGTTCCCTTTAGTTCCTGTACTCAAATGTGTATTCAGCATTTATTAAATTTCTAAACTATCGAGGTCTCGGAGTTCTGCATCCGAAGCAGTTGTTTTGATGTCATATATCTGAAACAAACTGAACAAAAAATCTTAACATTTTCTATTTTATAGTATACGTTTTATATCTGTGTTTGCCACGTCTCATTCATGAAACTGCTCTTTTTAATACGTTAGTTATATGCTGCACTCAAGGGAGTAGCGGCTCTGTGGCTAAGGATCTACATGGGTAATCAGAAGGTTGACCCCATATAAAAATGGGAAATGCTAAGGAAGAAGACGAAGAAGAATAAATTAAATGCGGCACTCAGCTACGATTTACACTACATATTCTTATAGACTTTGAATCAAACAAATCATATCATTTGTGCAAACGGTCAAAATATGCAATACTATGCGCCGAACGTTTAGGAGCTTTTTAGAGTGCTGTCTTAGTGGTCCTCTGTGTGTTATATCATTAGTACTGTATTATTGCTGGTGTACAAAATTTTAATATTTATTAACGATGCATTAACTGTGGCGGAGTTTATGCTCCAGCGGAATGACGCACTCACCCTCAGAAGCACGAAGAGGTATAAAGTAGTCGTTTGAGTCGCCCAGCAAAGCCCTTCTTCTGTTAGCCGAATGGCTTTCCGTACCCATTGGGAATGATGGCTCGCGACCTTGCAGTATGAAAAGACTTTTATTACATTAGCACGACAGTTTATGATGCTTTCAATTTTAAAAAATGTATTACAATTTTTTTTTGCACACACGTTCAGTTTACCACCATTACTATAAAACATTTAGCACAAAAGTGTACCACTCAGGGGTGTCGAACTCCAGTCCTGGAGGGCCGCAGTGGCTGCAGGTTTTCATTCTAACCATCTTCTTAATTAGTGACCAGTATTTGATGCTAATTAACTTATTTAGCCTTAGCTTTAATTAGCTTGACTCCGGCCCCTTAGTTGTTGTTTCCTTAATTAGCAGCCGGACAGTAATGACACATAAAACAAGCTGGACATGACCAGCTCACCTGTACCCATCAAACAAAATCTGAAAATAAAGATGAAGGTCACAGTAAGGTTGATCATTTTAGGAGTTCTTAGAAAAAAAACAGAATATCAACAGTTTTGGAAATGTCTGCTGTGGCAGAAAGAGAGCAGCAACAAGCCGTTGAATTAAATAACAGGCTTAATTAACAGCAAGAATCGGCTTCTCATTAAGAAAGTGATTGGAGTTTGAAGCCCCAATTTAGCTGGTCATCTGTTGGCTCGTTTCATGTCTTATTTCTGTCTGGCTGTCATTTAATGAAAAAAAAGAATCAATTCAGAAGGCTTAATCCTTAAAAACAGAGCTATTAAAGTAGAGTGAAAAGAAGTTAATTAGCAGTGAAAACTGGACGCTGATTAGGAAAAGGGTTAGATAGGAAACCTGCACCCACTGCGGCCTTCCAGGCCTGGAGTTTGACACCCGTGGCTTACACGGTGTACGGGGCGTGAAAAGTGGGTGGAGTCAAAAGAGATGCTGGTGGCAGGGGCGTCAACTTACGGGCCTCAGAATAAAACTGTCCTGACTGCAGCTGGACTCGATTGGGCATATATACGCAGTTTTAAAAATGACTTTTAATTCACAAAAAGCACATGTGAATAAAATATGCGATGTGGTAAACATGCTTTAATAAAACATCAGTTAATAGATTTAGCTAATTGGCGACATTCTGAGTGACACAATTAATAAAATCAGTACCTCTCTATATACACAGATTTGGCTTTTGACTTATATAAATATAGCAGGCAAATACGACTTATTATTTGCATAGTGACAGAGTCGTTTCCTGCTGTAACATTTCACTGCTATCATACTGTACAATTAACGCATGTGACAAACACATCTCTTGATTCTTTAATCTCTATCAAAAAATATTAAAAGCTCTTCTTAATAATTGTGCCAGTTTTGGGTTTTTGATTGTTCAGTTGATTACAAAAAAAGAACGTTTATCCCCAAAGTGTGCGTAACTTTGCTCTGTGCCGGTTCTGACGATTTGTCCTACTTTGTCGAAGTATCCTACCGTAGTTTATTTCGACAGATATATCTGTTATATCCGTTTATTGTAAGTCGTAACATTAAACTTATAGCGTTATACCATGTCATCATTTAACATGTATTTAGAAGTCGTCTATCAAATTTATGGAAATGTTAACATTTCTCAATTTATTCTATATGCATCATTTAATGCCCGAAAGAGACACAGCCTGATGCAAAGATTTCACAAGACGGTCATTACTCGTGCATGGATAAAACGGCCTGTACACGATTAAAAGTCACACATGCAAAATATACAACTTTTAAAATGCTGACAGTAAATACCTATGCAGTAAACTGTAATAAATGCATCTGCGCATGCGTAATATCAGTGAGTAGATCATTTCGATGGGTAGGATGTTTCGTTAGAACACCCGGACTGCCCCTCCCGTCCAGTGATGGTTCATACCTGCTTTACACCCAACACTTCAGAGATTAACAACGGCTCTCCGTGCCATGGACCTGAATACCTGCATTAGAAAATAGAGGGTAAAGATACTTTATTGGCGACTGCCTGTTACCGTAAGTGCTCCTCGAATCTCGGATTCAACACTTATTAAAACTGACGCCTTCGGAGTGTCGGAGCCGAAGCGGCCGGTTCAGCGCAGAGGATTATGGGGCCAGCGGAAACGCGAGGCAGAACTGCGCGCCGATTTTTAAGACGCAGAAGTGGCGTGGACACAAATTCGCGGGCGTGGGACGAAAGGACGTCTGGCTGCACTAACAACCTGCAAACGCTGTTAGGAGAGTTTTGTTCGTGAAAATATGTAAGTCGTTATGTCTCGGTAGTTTTACTTTAGTTAAGTAACTGCAAGCATTGTCCTATGGCGGGGGTACTCTGCTCTGCTCTGATCCCGGAGGTACCAAGGTACTGCATGTGTTTGCTTTAACTTTTATTTCGAACCCATTTATTTAGTATTAAAATAACTGAGAGGGATTCTTAGTTTTAGTTTTAGTTTACGTTTACAATTAGTAACATTAATTGCCTATTTTAGTTTTAAACCGTTGCATTAAGGTATTAATTGTTGCCTGTTTACTTAACAAGCCATCTGTAAATAATGAAGGAACCAGCAGCCCTATTAATATGACGATGCTTCTATTTAAACATGAAGTGTCATTGTTTAATGCAGTGTTTTGAAATAAATGAAAGTGGGGAGAAGCACCAAGAGGTACAAATCTGTTCATTTGCAATGGGATTTGTAAAAGCAATGTTAATGGTTGTGATGTGCCTCCCATTGGAATCACCAGTGCAATGCATTTTATTACTAAAAATGTTTGTGATGTGCCATTTTTTTTGGAATGACCGAGCAATCAAGTTGTGTAATCCATCTAAGTAATCAACGCAGTCCTCAGGATTAATGTGTGCACTGCACCATACAATGCATACAGTGTGTCTCTGTTATATGCCATTTGGTATGGGGTTTGTAAAGGCAGGGTTAATGTTTTATTGGGATGACAACTGCAATGCATTTTATTACTAAAAATGTTTGTGATGGCACATGGCAACTGGATGGACACAGACACACAGACATTTGTCCTTTTCTATACTGCATAAGAAAATATATGGCACTGTTTGTCAAATGGTGCACTCTGTTTTGTACCTTTTTATATCTTCCACATTTATATAATGTCACGTAAAAATAATGTCATTTTTCAAAAGTGTGTCATTTCCTTATATTTAAAATGGAAATGTCTCAATTATACAGTAGGCCATATATGCAAAAAAAAAATTGAAATATCACAGAAATGTTCATGGCTTTAATTGTCAATGATAATTGGTTATTAGAGAAAGCATTTGCATTGGAATTGTTTAAATCTGTTATTCTGTTTAGTCATAAAGTCATTTTGTAAGTCATAAATGGTCTTTTGGGTTTCTGGGTACTGGCATTGGTAAAGTTCAGTTCTAGCTTAAAAAATGACCAAAATCAAACTGCTTTGTCAAGAAGTCTATCTGTCTGTCTATCAAGATATATGTACATACATACAATACATACATACTAGGGGGCTTCTCTCCCTGCTTGATTTGCTCACCAACCACCAAGGCCTGTGCTATGCACCAGACACTTCGTGTCTCTGCTGCCTGTGTATGTGGATTTCACTTTCAGCAAACAACAAATCTTTTAATTCTCGCAGATATGCCTCTTCATTGGGAAGAAACACTACTTTTCGGGGTGGGGGTCGACTTGTTCTCAATCCTACTTTTTGTAAAAATTGATTGATTTGTATGGAATGATTACAATAAAATTAATAAAAAAAAAAAAAAAAAAAAAAGAAGAAACTACTTTTCCCTGATGGCAGCACGAATTAGACAATCAAGTATAAATCTGAACAATATACAGTAATCCCTCCTCGATTGCGGGGGTTGCGTTCCAGAACCTCCCGCGATAGGTGAAAATCCGCGAAGTAGAAACCATATGTTTGTATGGTTATTTTTATATATTTTAAGCCCTTAGAAACTCTCCCACACTGTTTATAAATATTCTCCGCACAGTTATACAGCAAACCCTCGTTTATCGCGGTTAATCCGCTCCAGACAGATAAATGAATTTCCACGAAGTAGGATTCTTTATTTATAAATCTAATATTTTTGCAGTTAGAGCATAGAAAACCTGTTTACGACCTTCTAAATACGTTTTTTAACATTATTAGAGCCCTCTAGACATTAAAAACACCCTTTAGTCAAAAGTTTAAACTGTGCTCCATGACAAGACAGAGATGACAGTTCTTTTTCACAATTAAAAGAATGCAAATATATCTTCTCTTCAAAGGAGTGCGCGCGTCAGGAGCAGAGAATGTCAGAGAGAGAGAGCGCGCTAAAAAAGTAAACAAGTAAAAATCAATAGGGCTGTTGGGCTTTTAAGTATGGGAAGCACCGCGATAAAGCAGCCGCAATGAAGGGATCAATGTGAAGGTAGTCTTTCAGCATTTTTTACAGACGCGTCCGTTTCCGTATCTTCTAAGCAAACAGCCTCTGTGCAAACAGCCCCTCTTCTCACACCCACTCCGTCAGGAGCAGAGAATGTCAGAGAGAGGGGCAGAGAAAAGCAAACAATCAAAAATCAATACGGGCTGTTAGAGCTTTTAAGTTTTCGAAGCACCGCGCAGGAAGCATATCTTATATCATTGAGGAGTTTTATTTAATACGTAATACGTGCTCTGATTGGGTAGCTTCTCAGCCATCCGCCAATAGCGTCCCTTGTATGAAATCAACTGGGCAAACCAACTGAGGAAGCATGTACCATAAATTAAAAGACCCATTGTCCGCAGAAATCCGCGAACCAGCGAAAAATCCTTGATATATATTTAGATATGTTTAATTTAAAATCCGTGATGGAGTGAAACCGCGAAAGTCGAAGCGCGATATAGCGAGGGATCACTGTATTCGATCTCTTTTCGCTGTTCTGTTATTTCAACGAGTAATATTTTCTGTTTGTTTGCACTAATGCGATCTTTACTATCCTTTTTTTGAGACTTTCAAATTTTAGTACTCTCATTATCTCTAACCTGCTCTGCATGTGTATCTCACCAGCATTTTTGAACCTGTTTACAACATTCTTCTTTGTCATCTACTCTTTGTCTTTTATTTCTGACCCTGGGCCTGGTTATATCTCTTGGCACAAAGTCTCGTCTAGCTGGATGTGAAAGTATCTCTCTGAAAAAGTCACGTCTCATCCCAGGCTAAAAAGTCTAGATATATTGTCACACACATGTGCATGGGAGGCAGCTAAAGGGCTTGAGTAAGGGCAATTCCGAATCAGACCAGGATGGGACAGAGTGCAACGACTCTTTTTCTCCCTTTCCTGCAGACCATTCCCGGGAGATTCCACCTGGCCCTCTTGACGTCACTTCCGGGTCCGAGCCTATGGAAGATGGACATTTCCGGATCCAACCCCTCTCTCCTAGGAGGTTTCATTTTACTGAAATGCTCACATGGTTTGTGTATTATCAGTGGGAGGAAAAGTAAAAGAGATACCGTTTTGCCAATGTGCTTGCCACGCTTCAGTAATAGTGATAAGCTTTCTTTGGATGTTTCGTTCTGACGACATGCTGGCCTTGCTTGCGTATCCTTGGAGGTGGAGCCCTTAGCCTGACTCCACCTCTCACTTCTGGGCTGGACAGACACACACACATTTCCACGCGTATACGTTTATATATAAGATATATAAAAAATACAAAATTCTCCAGGAAGCAATCCAATCACTTGGTTATTTATCTGGTCAACGTCAATAGGTTGTATATGCGGTGGTGTGCGCGTTTGGGCAGCGGTTGTATTGTGCATGGCTTGCTTCTGGCCTCTGATCTCGGCTTGGAGATCTACATTACTAAACGAAGGTTGTATATGCGCTGGTGTGCGCTTTTGCATTTGGGTGGCGGTTGTATTGTGACCTGAGGTTTAGTTTACAGGTTGTGTTGTTTGGGTGCCACCTACTGACTCTGGGAAGCCGCTTGGTTTGACTCTGGGGCGCTGAGGCGCTCTGTGCGTGCGCTTTCGGTGCTGCTGGCCTCTGGCATTCGTGCATAAATACAACCTTCGTTTAGTAATATAGATAGTAACTACTTTGATCATAAAACTGCACACTACAATGGTCTTTGTTTATTGGGTATGGAATACATTAAATATGATTGACTAGACTGAAGAAAATGAATGTGTTCACATACAGTAAATAAAAGGTTAATGACTCCACAGTTTGTGCCCTGCTACCCCCTGGTTCAAGGCTTTTCTTCGTACTGCAAAAGGGTTTTTTTTTTTTTTTTTTTTTTTAAATATATAAATAACATTCTCTTTTTCATACTGGAAGACCTTGAACAAATTGTGTAGAATCCTGAATACAAGGGCACACAAATGCTAAACAATTAGTTCATTATGTGGCAAAGTAGCTTTTCATCATTCAAAAAGACGATGTGGATTTTTAAAGTGCTGCTGTTTACATTATGCTATGCAAATATGGTCACCCTGGGGGTCAGAGAATTGGGGTTGGTAAAGCCATGCAGAGAGGACATTGAGGTGACCAATAAACTCCAGGGGCTCCTGTATAAAATGTGCTTATGCTTGAAAACGTATGTAAGCTATTTCTGGTGTAAAATTCAGGATTTATAAAACATGAACTTTGTGTGAAAGTTGGCTTAATGAGATGTCAGGTTTCATCCATCTGCTAGTTCTATGCAGACTTTCTTGGACTTGACATTTTAGAGACTCTAGGCAACAGGACAATGACGGGAATAAAAAATATTGTTTCATTGTGAATTTTAATGACTCGTCAGTCACATTCTGATGTTTCTGAGGTAATTATATCGCAGTAAACTGACATGTTCTGTCAGTAATGGTAATAACGCCTAATGCATACGCTTACTGTTAATTACCTTAGTGTGTATAGCCTGACTTGTCTATAAAAAGGGTGTGCTGAGACCTCCTGAGATAAGCCAAGATGAGCACATGAACCAAACCCTATTCCTCAGGATAGCAATGCAGTGTAATTCAGATTTGTTTGAATGTTTTATGTTGAATGCAAAGAGAACATTGACATTTACTTGGAAAAATTATTTTTTTAAATGTTCAATTAGAATGTTCTTAATATCTTGCAATCCCAGGGATACAACCTGTGTTAGTTTATGCTGTGTACTGGGAGCAGTCTGGGCACTGTGAGATGGCACATTGGTATTATTCTGTCCAAGTAGCTGCTGCTCCCTCTTTTCATTTTTTCTTTTATGTGTGACTCCTGCAAAGACCAAAAAATATTTTTGCGGTTCTCCTTTTCATTCAGTAATTCCTGAAGTTTCATTTCCTGTGTTTTTCCAATGGTTTGCAGTAAAGACCTTACTTAGAAACATTGCTAAAGTTACAGTATGTGGTGATGAGATCAAAAAAGGCATTTTCTATTTTATTTCTCTTAATTTTATATATACTCTATATATGTATGTGTGTGTGTGTGTGTGTGTGTGTAAATGTGCATTTCTTCTTTACTATATACGTGTATTATTATTTAACCAGGGCGGCATGATGGCACAGTGGGTAGCACTGCTGCCTCGCAGTTAGGAAACCTGAGTTCACTTCTCGGGTCCTCCCTGCATGGAGTTTGCATGTTCTCCCTGTGTCTGTGTGGGTTTCCTCTGGGTAATCCGGTTTCCTCACACAGTCCAAAGACATTCTAAATTGTCCCTAGTGCATGCGTGTGTGCCCTGCCCGGGGTTTGTTTCCTGCCTTACGCCCTGTGTTGACTGGGATTAGCTCCTGCAGACCCCGTGACCCTGTAGTGAGGATATAGCGGGTTGGATAATGGATGGATGGATTATTTATCCAGTAGTGGCACACTGCACGATAACATGCAGTGAATATACTTGACTTGACCATTCCTAGTTTTCATCCTCTTTCTCTGTACGTTTACCATTCATTTGCTCAGAGGTTGATGCGCTTGCTGCTTCCTGAGCAGCTCTTCTTTCATCGGCACCTTTTCACATTAAAACTGATGAAGTCAGTGTTTGTGTTGCAATTACTTGGTACGTTTTTTACTTAAACTGGCACTTAAGTCTTCAATCTGCCTCAAGAATGAGTTAAGATATGAAGAGGTAGAGGAAGTTACGGCGAAGATGGTAGGGAATAAGAACGGCACAGAGAGTTGATTCTACAATAAAATAAAAATAAAAGGAGTAATAACCTTGGAGGTCAATCGTCACCCCGAAAGCGAACAATAGACGTCGCGTAGTAGATGTGTACCAAATTTCAGGTCAATAGGTGAAATGGTTTGCGAGCTACAGGTGTTTTAAAATCCTGGACAGACAAACGGACAGGCACGGTAGCGTATTATATAAGAAGATAGGTAGAAATTAAAGGAATATATTAATCTTCTTTTTCTTCTTCTTTCGGCTGCTCCGTTAGGTTTTGCCACAACGGATCATCTTCTTCCATATCTTTCTATCGTCTGCATTTAGTTCTGTTACACCCATCACCTGCATGTCCTCTCTCACCACATACATAAACCTTCTCTTAGGCCTTCCTCTTCTCCTCTTTCCTGGCAGCTCTTTCTTTGCATGTACCTGCTTCTTTGACCTCTTGTAAACAACTTGAGCTGCAGCCTTTGTATGAAAATGTGCTAAAGGTATTTTGTTTTGGGGTTACTGAGGGGCTGTGACAGGGAATTGCTAAACCCATGTGCACAAGTGCATCATTTTTAAGTTGATTTAAAATTTATAAAGTAAGTTGCCATGACACGTTCCATACATACAGTTTTAAAATGTGTATGGTGGTAGTTTTTTGTGCATAATTCATTTTTGCCTTTTCCAGTGTAATCAGAATTTTAGTATGGAATCTAAGCAATGTTTTGCACTTGAGGCCCCAGATTATTTCTTTGAGTATATCTGTTTGCTGTTCTTGGATCCACATTTCAGAGTACATCAGTTGGCTTTCCTTGTGTCGTTTTGCTCAGCTGGATCTCCGATTCCTTGATTTTTTTTTATTTATTTATTTATTTTTGTTTTTCATGTTTTTTTTACCTTGATTTTTGCCTTTTTTCGATTATTCACTTTTTACTGTGTATCCTGTCTTTGTCTTTCCCCTAATTATATCCAAATCCTGTTATTGGAGCCTTCTTACACAGTACCTTCTTTTGTCTCTTTCCTTTTTCCACAGTCTTGAAACTTTGTCTCAAATTATAAAGGTTTATGTAAGTTAACTTGGATAAAACTCATACATTATATTAGTGGTGGGGTTATTCCTTATAATAGTGATCAAAATCAATGCACATTGCACAGGCGTTAAGGTTAAGGACATTACAGTTACTCTTTATTCAAGCACACAAATGACTTTAGCAGCAGGAGGGCATGCATTATAGAAAGGCTAAGCCAATCTGGACAGCATGATTTGGCAAGCGTTGTACTCCAAAAGATCCCTGCTATGATCGTCTGGGGCAGGACCATTAGGAACTGTGAAAGGAGGAAAAGCTGTAAAGTCCTTTGAGAACCACAGAAGCCATTTTGGAAGGGAGGGCTGTGTGCTTCCTAGGGCTTCAGACTTAATTGACAAGTAGGAGAGCGGAGCCCAGCATATCTTAGAAAGGTCACTCTTTGGCACTCTCACAAGGGGGCCGCTGCACTTGTCAAGCTTTGAAGAGATAAAAGCTTACTGACCCTGATAGCCATGACCACGGTAATGCATTGTCAAAGCACAAGTGTGCCATATGAGTCACTGGGAAGGCAGAGGAATTAGAGAAATGCAACACTCAAAGACTGGCAATCCGGCAGACTGCAAAGGTGAAAGCTTATTATGATATTATTACGTTGGTCCATCTTGACGGTACAGTGGTGTAGTGGTCAGCACTACTGCATTGGATTCTGCATTCTGGTTCTGAATCCTGCAACAGGTCGGTGACTGCATGTTCTCCCCATGTCTGGTTTTTACCATGTACTCTGGGTTGCCCCCCACACACTAAAGTGATGCTTGTTATGATCATTGTTGTTTTAAAGTTACATCTGTGAGGGTGCCCTTTTATTGACTGGTGTCCATTCCAGAGTTGGTTTCTGCCTTGTGGTGTGTGTTGTTAGAATTTGCAATGATTGCCCCATCACCTGAATTGGATTAAGCCCATCTTTGAATTGCACACGGGTTGCCTTAATTGTATACTTGTTAGGACCATGTCCAAAAAGGCTTAATAATGAAGTAGAATGAAGCAGTCCTAGATTTCAGGGAACGGGAGGTACATTATACATCAGTGGAGACAGGATAACCAGGTGTAAATTTACTGGAGTCCCCATCACTCGCCAGATGAAGTGGACACAACACATCCTGGCTGCCTTCAAGAAGGCTTACCAGTGTTTGTACTTCTTCGGTCATCTGAATTGAGCCCATGTATCTCTATCTCTGCACACCAGCATCTACATATTTACAGTGGACCTCTGCCTCGCTACCTGAATAACATCCTGGAAAACTCAGGGCTGCTGGATACTATAATGAGCACTGGATATGTCTTAGAATATTACTGGTACACCCCTCCCCACTGTTCAGTACAATTATAACACTTGTACTCTCTAAGTTGTGTGCATTTGTTTCCTTGAGAGCTATCTCAACTGTGTGTGACCATCTTTTATAAGATGGCATCTTTTGCCTCATTGGTAAATGCATGTTTCACTTCAGGTTCTGTCCCGACTGCACTCAAAACTGCTGCAGTTACCACTTTCCTTAAAAAAAAAAAAAAAAAAAAAAAAAACCTGATCTGGACCTCATCTCTCCTCTGCACATGTCCAAAACAATGCAATCTCGCCTCTCTGACTTTGTCTCCCAACCATCCAACTTGAGCTGACCCTCTAATGTCCTCATTTCTAATCCTGTCCATCCTCGTCACACTCCATGCAAATCTTAGCATCTTTCACTCTGTCACCTCCAGCTCTGTCTCCTGTGCCACCATCTCCAATCCATATAACACAGCTGTCTCACCACCGTCCTGTAGACCTTCCCTTTCACTCTTGCTGATACCTGTCTGTCACAAATCACTCCTGACACTCTTCTCCACCCATTCCCCCCTGCCTGTACTCTCTTCTTCACCTCTCTTCCACAATCCCCATTCCTCTGTACTGTTGATCCCAAGTATTTAAACTCCTCCACCTTCGCCAACTCTACACCCCTCATCCTCACCATTCCACTGACCTCCCTCTCATTCATACACAGATATTCTGTCTGTTCCTACTGACCTTCATTCCTCTCCTCTCTAGAGCAGATCTCCACCTCTCCAGGGTCTCCTCAACCTGCTCCCTACTATCGCTACAGATCACAGTGTCATCAGCAAACATCATAGTAAAGAATGTTAATTGCTTCGATGACTAATAACATTCAGGCATCTACACAAAATAAATAAAGCCTGTTTCTAACAACCTGGTGCTTTACAAAACCGTGTTAACGGCATTATTTAAAAAAAAAAAAAAAATCCCTGATCCTGTGTAGTCATTTCTTTCCCTTTTAATAAGGAGAAATGAAAAGGAGATGGTGAAGCGTATGGGGACCAACCAGCAAAGTATGAAAATGAGAAAAGAATAAGTCCAAAGGGAAGTGTAGACATTGTCAGGTGTTACCTTTTCCTCTGCGCTGTGTGTTCTCTTTTACCTGGTTTGTGAATGTACACCAACTTCAGGTGCTTCTGCTCTTTAAATATCCCTATGACTGGCACAGGCTGGCCCTTCTGGGCCTACATGGAAAGCCAGATGGTTTGTGCCCACTTAACTCCAAATTCCCACGTGCGTGTAACCGGTTTGAATGCGTGTGATGCTCTGTTCCAGCAAATGATACAGGACCATTAGCACTGAGACCACCACATTCAGAGAGTTTTTATCTACAGGTGAAAAAGCTTCATGTTAGCCACTCATACCGACAACTGCACAAGTGCACCTGGCGTGTGTTCTTATAGCAGCCATCCAGTGAGTGTTGCATGGGGTTGATTTCTAATTCTACTACTGTCACTTGTTGGTGGAAGACATGCAAGTAAGAAACTCACTGAATTGCATACGAGAGTAAACCTGAGCTCAAACTTTTGTCTAATACAGAAACGGTGTTTATTTTTCCTAGGAGGGTTGGGCAGGGTGGTGACACAGTAGTTGGTTCAACTTCCTCACACTTACAGAAAAATGTCTTCAAGTTTCATGCTTGGTTTGAATATTCTGTCTGTGTGGGTTATTCTCCAGTTTTCATCCTAGTTATGAGTGTCTTGGATTAATTGGCAGCCCTAAATTGTTCATGTGTGAATACAGGCATTGAATGTGAACTGAACATTCTAAACACCCCCTAACTGCTGCCCCCCAAATTCATTGGTCAGGAGTCCTGTCATTGGAATTTAAAGTATGATCCCATGTGAATGGCCTTTTTTGTTCATGGGATTCTTTTGTTTAGCAGTTGTTGTTGTTTCCATTAATTTGAAAACATGAGATTAAAAATTTGTTGGCCACCACTGCAAACCACATGGGGTAAGAAATGTACACAATAAAATTGCCAATATTGAACTGTTTATATGAGTAATCTAAAAAAAAAAAAGTGGACTCATGTGAACACTGAAGAGTGTTAATTTAACATAGCAGATTTTACTGTGTATATAAAAATCTAATTTTGGATGGAGCATTCCTTTAAACCACTTCTGAACATGCACCATGCCTGAGATAAGGCTGCATTAACATTTACATTTTCTACCAATGCACCAGTATTGGCAGTAAGAGATCCCAGTGTTGAAGTCAGTCATTCCAGCAGGAGCATAAGGCACAAGTCCGGCACAATCAAAAGAGAAACTGGAATTCTTATATTTTTCTTTTTTTGTGCGTCATCTTCTTAATACAGCACATATCCCTGGGATAATTGCCATAAGGAAGCCAGCATGATCCCATTGATCTCATTTTTATAAGCTCTGCTAAAATCAGCAATGCAGATATATATTGTTCTGGTGACCGAAACCCACGATGTAACCATCGGTGTACCAGCATGAATTTCTCACTTTTTCCTGGAGTCTTCAAAGACCCTCACCCAGGCGAGTGGCTTGAAACAGCAGGCCAATCAGGGAGGTAATAAAAATTCAGTATAGGAGTGGAAAGTCAGCAGTATTGAAACCTGCGCAAAAAAAAAAAAAATCACAAGGAACGAGTAAGCACAACGTGTTTAATCACAAGATTGTAATCGATAATTTGTCAAAATGCCGCACTATGCAATTCAGAGGTAGCCAGCTGTTTATGGAGGTTTTTTTTTTTCTTTTCTAAAATCAGATTTGCATAATTGCTCATAAACTGTATTTTAAAAATGATAGTATTTTTTTGTATGCTCTTTGTAGATGGGCATTGTGTGCTTGGTATGCCTGTGTAGTACTTAATTCTGTAATTATTCTTTGTCTTTCTGTCGTTTTTTTTCATTTGTTATTAATTTATACTTTTTGTTCATTGTGCTGCCACTTTGTTTTCTCATGGATTAGTAATGGCTGTGAGGCTAGGGATCTGCACTGGCAATCAAAAGGTTGCCGGTTTGAATCCTGTAAATGCCAAAAGGGACTCTGCTCTGTTGGGCCCTTGAGCAAGGCCCTTAACCTGCAATTGCTAAGCGCTTTGAGTAGTGAGAAAGGCGCTATATAAATGCAAAGAATTAATTAGTGGTGCCTTGTTGCTGCTGTGTGGCGTCTAGAAGCAGTGACCTGTGCCATCATTGGGCCATCTCAAAGTAAGATGGTGGTATTCTTCAAAAATGAACTTGTGCCATAAGTAATGCTTAAGAAATTCTCAGTTAATCGAGATACTCTTTTTGACTTTTTGCTTGCATGTTGTGCCATGTGTTTAACAAAACCATCAGCCTCCTCAACTGAATATTAGATAGTATGAAGTTGATGATAAAGTGATTATTAAAAACACAAACGTGAACTTTCCATGGTTCTGTGGATGATATCCCAGCTCTCTACTCCTGATGTCACGCTTCCCTCTCCCCTCGGCCCGCAGCCTCTGTCTCAGATTAGTGCGAATATATCACTCCTGCAAGCAAACTATGATTCTTGGCGCAATGAGAGAAGTCGCAAAATCAACCGGAATGTTCAAGCAAATTATAGAAAAAAAAAAGATCTAAATCCGTTAAGTAGTTCACTTGTTTGCTAAGTGGAGTTAAGGTTACGCCCAGAGGCAGACGCGTGAGTGATGAGGGTCCTGCAGCCCGATGAGTCTCTCTCTATCTTGGTACCGCAAGTGAACTATGATACTTAGCACGATGAGAAAGTCGCAAAATCAACGGAATGTTCAAGCAAATTATAGAAAAAAACCCAATCTAAATCCGTTAAGTAGTTCTCTCGTGAAAAGTGGACAGACATACAAATGGGTCTAAAAAACTATTAAGAAATTTTGCGCTTGGGCCACGAAATTTTTAAAACCGTTTCTTAGCGAGCACTGATGGGCCAAGGGTAACCTACATTCCAAATTTCAAGTTCCAAGTCCTCATGGTTTGGGAGATTTCGTGATGAGTGAGTCAGTAGTATTTGGCTTTTATTTTTATTTATTTATTTATTGATTGATTGATATAGATAATAAATATATAGATTAAAATCAACCTGATATGAATGAGTCTTCCTCATCTGCTAGCCCATCTGGGTTAAGTACAACCCCAAGTAAATAGTACCAGGATGGTACATGCACCTAGGGGGCATCTTCAGGGCTCTTACAAGGTAAGCAGTACCACTCCAAACTGAGCAGTGGTGCTGTTGCTAACACCATCTCCTTATTAATTTGCAATACTGAGAGACGTTAATTGGAACATACATGACCACTCATTTTCTTCAGTCCTTTGTAAATTAGTATCGGTGGTCACAATAAGGCAGTGTCAAGAACCTTAGGACACACAAGACCTTGATTTACGTAGGCATAAGACAAGACCAGTTTTCAGGTACTGAAGCTGCCATGAATTACTCTTCAGAGAGCCCATGCTATAGCTGAGCCTCTGTAGATCAGATAAATCGACAGATTATTTAGAAAGGACACAGCAGACATGTGGAAAAGAGGAGGCCTTTGTTAGCTTGGAAAACAAGGTGTGATATTAATAGTGAGGTGGAATGAGTAGTGCTTATTGTAATAGTGACAGATGGAAGGAGTCCATGTTTATAGGTAGAAAGCACAGCATCCAGGTGGCCTTCCCCTTTTTAAATTTGTTTGGTGATGAGTAGCCAAGGCCTATCCGGTACTTTATGGCCAAAAGTCCATTACATGATACGAGTATGTACCTAACAGTCATTTCTAATTTTATAAAAGCTGCGTTCAGATTTGGGTGTTCAGCTATCTCAGGCCTTTACTTGACAGCTCTTGTACTCAATGGATGCCCTTCATAAGTCTGAGAACTTGTTGAAATTTTTGTTTTGTCTTCATCCCTTTGAGCTTGGGCTTTAAAAGCCGTGCGCCACTCTACGTGCTAAATGCATACTTTCCATTTGATTGCTAGTCCTAGCGATCACAGAGAATGCAGCTGTGCAGATGAAAGGCTCTACTTCTTCTGATGTGGTACTTAACAGAGGAGCAGGGAATGTGAATGGCGTCCTCAATTGTGAACGGCAGCTTCAAGTACTGTAAGTCAGCTGGAGAGGCTCTTTGCATTAAGCCAGGGCCACAGTATTCACAGCAGAGGGCTTTGTTCTTCTCTGCCAGGCAGTGCTGGCATTCAGTCCTGTGATTCGTTATGGCTGTGGTTAAGAGGACACCCGTGGGAGGTAGAACAAGCATTTTGGGGATTTCCAAGAGTTCAGTTTTCAAGCTGTTTGGAAGATCTCCTTTAAAGGCCATTTTTCTCTGGTTAGGTATTATGCAGCTTGATGTTTCCAGTGATGCATTGGTTTTGTGTATGTCACGGTTCAACAAACTGGTGAAGAAGGTTTGGTGTCTCTTTTATTCTGTGGGGAGGCGGCAGGGATTCCCAAGCACCAAATAAACATCCTCAGAGGAGATGACTAGAGGGAAAAAAAACAAAACCAATCAAATCTGTGGTTCATGTTTTCAGCTAAGGTCAGTGTTCTTTTTGAGACACGCCAGCATCACAAAAGGAAAATTTTAAATAAAGCATTTGGTAATTCTGCTTTGAAGGTACTGCCAACGAAAAGCAAAATGGAGATAACTGATGCCTTTAAATGGGGTGCATGACTCAAGTGTCAATGTTTACATTGAATTTTCACTCTTCAGTGAACACTGAAATGAAATTAATGGAAAGATAGATATGAGAGACACTGTGTAATATACTGTATAGGTAGAAATTAAAGGACCCTATTAATCTTCTTTTTCTTCTTCTTCTTCTTCTTTCGGCTGCTCCCGTTGGGTGTTGCCACAGTGGATCATCTTCTTCCATATCTTTCTATCGTCTGCATTTAGTTCTGTTACACCCATCACCTGCATGTCCTCTCTCACCACATACATAAACCTTCTCTTAGGCCTTCATCTTCTCCTCTTTCCTGTCAGCTCTATCCTTAGCATCCTTCTCCCAATATACACAGCATCTCTCCTCTGCACATGTCCAAACCAACGCAATCTCGCCTCTCTGACTTTGTCTCCAAACCGTCCAACATGAGCTGACCCTCTATTGTTCTCATTTCTAATCCTGTCTATCCTTGTCACACCCAGTGCAAATCTTATCTTTAACTCTGCCACTTCCAGCTCTGTCTCCTGTGCCACCGTCTCCAGCCCATATAACATAGCCGGCCTCACTACCGTCCTGTAGACCTTCCCTTCACTCTTGCTGATATCCGTCTGTCACAGATTACTGTATATTTAACTACTAGTTTTAACAGCAGATCTTGATGTTTTTGTACAGAAGGCTGTAATGCTGGACAGCGTTTATGAATGTAAGCACAGAAGAAGGATGAGAGAATGGAGAAATAAGTTGTACACTTGCATGTTTCTGAATGCAATACAATACAGTTTAGTTTTGTATAGCCCAAAATCACACAGGAAGTGCCGCAATGGGCACTTGAATACAGGCGACCTGTGTGATAAAATGCTTATTGTAGTTATGTAATTTCATATTGAATTAAATAACACTTTCTGCTTAAATACTTGATTTTACGCAACATTTTAAATAAACATGCCTAATTGGAAATTAAGTTTCCTTACTTTTGTGTGTGATTGAGAGGGA
The DNA here is from genome assembly GCA_026402145.1 of Polypterus bichir lapradei. Classification (NCBI taxonomy): domain Eukaryota; kingdom Metazoa; phylum Chordata; class Cladistia; order Polypteriformes; family Polypteridae; genus Polypterus; species Polypterus bichir. Next base: position 19,124,583 of record JANRMT010062816.1, on the reverse strand, counting down.
GGTCAGTGGAATGGTAAGTTTGCAAGGAGTAGAGTTGGTGAAGGTGGATGAGTTTAAATACTTGGGATCAACAGTACAGAGTAATGGGAATTGTGGAAGATAGGTGAAGAAGAGAGTGCAGGCAGGGTGGAATGGGTGGAGAAGAGTGTCAGGAGTGATTTGTGACAGACGGGTATCGGCAAGAGTGAAATGGAAGGTCTACAGGACGGTAGTGACACCAGCTATGTTATATGGGTTGGAGATGGTGGCACAGGAGACAGAGCTGGAGGTGGCAGAGTTAAAGATGCTAAGATTTGCATTGGCTGTGACGAGGATGGACAGGATTAGAAATGAGGACATTAGAGGGTCAGCTGAAGTTGGGATGTTTGGGAGATAAAGTCAGAGAGGCAAGATTGCGTTGGTTTGGAGAGATGCTGGGTATATTGGGAGAAGGATGCTAAGGATAGAGCTGTCAGGTAAGAGGAAGAAAGGAAGACCAAAGAGAAGGTTTATGGATGTGGTGAGAGTGGACATGAAGGTGATGGGTGTGACAGAGCAAGATGACGAGGACAGAGAGATTTGGAAAATGATGATCCTCTGTGGCAACCCCTAAAGGGAGCAGCTGAAAGAAAACTTTTCTGTATCAAGAACTTCTTTTGCTCTCGAGGTTGCTGTACACCAAGTAACATATGCTTGGCCATGTGCAAAAACTGGCATCAGTAAATAGACATTAAGAATATCTCAAGTTTGCCAAGCAATGAAGATGATGGAAATAGCACACTTGCTTGCACAGAAAATGTAGTGTGAAAATGAGTGCAGTAATCTGGTTATAGGCACACACACTTACATTGGCCTTAAAATCTGTATTCTTGAGCGAGGTTTCCTAGATTTCAGTTCTTGGTGTGTGCTTATTACTATCTGCACATTCACTGCATTAATTTCTGGATGTTGCATAGCTTTAAGCTATACGCTGCTTGTAAATATATGCACAAGGTTTAAATTTGTGAAATCTAAAATGTCATCCATAACTGTGCTTTGGTATAAGGATGTATATATAGTGTGTGCGCACATGTCTAGGTAAGTAATTTTAAAGCAGAACTATCTTTTATAAATTGTGGTGCTTAAAGTGAACCCTCCCCAGAGACCAATTATATAAATTCAAGAAAAGGCACTGTGCAGGGCAGACGAGATTTGAAGTAACCAGTAGAAGGGCATAAATTCAGAAATGGGTTGGAACTTGGAGATCAAAGAGAAACAAACTACAAGGCCAAAAAATGAATAGCAAGAAATAGTCAAAGGATGTAAGCAAAAGGTCGATTTTCAAACAAACAAAGCACAAAGATTTTTAGCAAGTGATATGCGGTTTTTATCCCCAGCTTGCTTAAGGAAGGATTGCTTGAGAAGACCGTTTTATATCTGTTGTGTGGCCATATCCAGGTTGTGACCTCCAAGGGTGCATCCATAATAACCACAAGTCCTAATAACAGTTGCCCAACAGCATTGCTAATATGTGGAATTGCCTGTAAAAAAATAATTCCTATCACATTGTCCTTAAGAACTCACTGTAGTAAAAAGGACTCGGGGGGGGGGCGGGGGCCCCGTTGGGGGGGGGCACCGACATGGTACCCACTAGAGTCATAATTTTGAGTTCCAAAGTAGTCTAGTGTCTCCACCGGACAAACTGGGATATGTATGCCAAATTATCCTGATACTGGACCCATTGTATAAAAAACAAACACACACACAGCCACATAGAGAGTTAGGGAGGTTTAATTATTTGGGAGGGGGGAGCATGGGGTAAAAAAATGAGGCAATGGATCATAGTCCTCAAATAACTGACTTCTTGGGCTGTAACAGAGAGTTCTGTCTACTTCAGGATCAGAGTCCAATTGAATGCAGACTTAGGATGGAAGGGCCAGAGCAATATGCTTAGGGGCAAAAGTGATGTCGTAGTTCAACTGAGAGTGCAACACCACAGGAAGAATTATCATCCTCTGCCTTGACTTGCCTATATATAGAATGGTAGACATTATGAAAGGCACTATATTATAGATAAATAGTGAGATGTTTCTTCACTGTTGTAATCCAGATGTGATTTATAGATGTGCTCTGACTTCCCAGTAAATTTGGTTCCGGCTATACACCAGAATTCACTCCAGTTTCCCGCATTGCCGTAACAGAGTAAGCTGGCTCAAAAGGTGGAAACACAAATGTATGATTTCAGCTTTGTACAAATTGATATCCCACTGATTAAATGAAAATGATTTTCAACTGCGCATCCACTTAAAACAGGCTTGTGTTACAATATACTCCATTTGGTTTAGGGGACACTGCAGAGTTGACAATTGGAGTCAGTACCTTGCTGAGTTGTCCCAACCCACCAAAACTGTTCGTCATTATTTTTTGATATACTTGTAGAATTCTGTCTGGTTAGTGCATCAGTGCCCACATGGCACCTCTCTTGAGAGGAGGCAGACCCTGTGATGGTGGCACTCTGGCATTGTGCACTCAATGTCCCAGTTCACTCTCTCTGTCTTTCCTTGCTCCAAAGCAACTTTAATGAGATCTAAAGTGACATGTTTAGCATCTGCTCTTATTGGCAAGTTTACTGACCTACTTATTGTTGTACTCCACAGGAAAAAAAACGACACATTTGTTAGGTTCATCCCAGTGGACGGCAGTCATAGAGCTTTACTGTGCAATATCTGGGCACCTTTTGCATTTTGTTTAATTCACAGTATTCACAGGAGGCTGGAAGTGATTCTCTGAGAATGCAGGTGTTGGGAATATATATATAT
>JANRMT010062816.1:19082498-19116415 GCA_026402145.1 Polypterus bichir lapradei | reverse complement strand
TACCAAACTTATCCGCAATCACTTCCTAGTTTCCATCAAAAATGCCGGCAGTCTCAAATTCTCGCCGATAAACATTATAAATGTACCCGAAGAGACACTTTTAAGGAAATTTAGAAAATTTTGCTTGGAGAAGGGGGTCGGCTTAAATACCGGTCATCGGCAAATACATGTAATTTAGTCGGTAGAGAAGGGGATCGGCTAATATACCGGGTCGGCTTGTATTCCGGGATCTACGGTAATAGATATAGATAGATATATATAGATATATATCTATATCTATCTATATATATCTATCTATTTTTTTTTTTTCCTGGCCTTTTCAGCCCTTATTTGGATACAGGGACACCTTAAGAAGATACCAGTTGTTGGGTGTTAATTGCACAAAAAAAGTAACATAACATTATCCACCCTGCTTAAAGAAATTGTAGAGAGTGGAGTCTGTCCTCACACATGCATCCACACCAATAGTCACACCAGAGGCCTCATTTATAAAACTGTTGGGCCTGATGAGAATGCTAAAAAAATGGAAAATATAATAATGATTTATAAAACCAGTTGTACCCACATGTACCTTTTTCTAAATCAAAGACATCTTGTAAATGTGAATATATTTCGAAGCCTGCCTGGTTGCCTTCCTAAAACGGCCGTTTCAACAACAATAACATTTCTATAGCACATTTTCATACAAATGATGGAGCTCAAGGTGCTTTGCGTGATGAAGAAAGAGAAAAAAGACAATATATATTAGAAAATAGAATTGGGGAACACTAATTAACAGAGAGTAAAAGTAAGGTCCGTTGGCCAGGGAAGACAGAAAAAGAAAAAAAAAAAAAAGAAAACAACTCCAGACGGCTGGAGAAAAGATTAAAATCTGCAGGGGTTCCAGGCCACGAGACCACCCAGCCCTTCTAGGCATTCTACCTAACATCAATGACCTCAATCAGTCCTCATTGTATTCAGGGTTCACATGGAATAACTTGATGATGAGTGTCATGTGGACTTCTGGCTTTTAATCTATCAATGGAGGGACATCACGGTGTTTTGATCAGGTGGTGGTGGCGCATGATCTATTCTAGTAAACCTTGTACATACGTAATGGCAATGCTGCAGAGCTTCATTGGCTGGTAGAGCAGCCTCCCTACTGATGTATCGAGTCCTGTACTGCGCTGTGCATCTAAGTGATGACGTGTAGCATAGTACAGCAACAACAATGTTTATTTATACAGCACATTTTCATACAAATGATGGAGCTCAAAGTGCTTTACAGGATGAAGAAAGAGAAAAAAGACAAAATCTAAAAAATACAATTAGGCAGTACTAATTACCATAGAATAAAAGAAAGGTCTGATGGCCGAAAGAAAATTAAAATCTGCAGGGGTTCCAGGCCACAAGACCACCCAGCCCCCTAACATCAATGATCTCAATCAGTCTTCATGGTTTACAGACTTCACATGGAAGAACTTGATGATGATGGTCATGTGGACTTCTGGCCTTCAATCCATCAATGTAGGGACATCACGGTGCTTTGATCGGGTGGTGGTGGCGCAGATCGCAATAGTGTCGCTCTTCTGTGCATTCTGGGGGTCTGTGAAATGAGTAAGGCACCAGCGTCTGAGCGGGTAATCCTTATCAGCTGGCACACGTAATGATGGCTTTGCAGTTACAATGATTAGTACAGACCATATGGAAAAACTTAGGGTTCAGCCATTTACTCTACCAATAAGCCAGCTACTACATACAGCACCATCACATCTGCCAAAGCTACTTTTCCTCAGAATAAACGAATCACGGGTTGACTGTGGCCACCAGGTTGCAAAGTTTGTCAGTCTCATTTTGGCTTCACAGAAAATGTGTGGAATATAATTGCTTATGGATAATAAAAGCAGCTTCATTCTTGGCAGGTGCCCTTATTGCTTTGCAAGGGCAGTCAGTTGCCCCAATTATGTTAGGAAAACTGGACACTGCTGCATATTGCTCATTTGTTTCCAAAAATGTACATACATAAAACATAACACCCACACATACAACACCTGAAGCATCTTGTCAGTTTGTTAATACACTCTATAGCAGGCGTGGTGGAGTGAAGCTTGGCTGAAATATTCCAGACTTATTGGCCAATTCCCTGAGAAGTGATAGCAGGTAACCAATATAAACTGATCAAAAAAAAAAACAAAGTTCTTTGGTGCGAATATGCAGAATTGGGCCTCATTAAAGGGAACTACAATAGTCTGTACATCATATTCATCATGTGTTACTAAAAGGCGCTATATGAGCGCCGACCCGACACAGACACGGGAGGCACACTGATAAAACAAATAAATGTTTAATTTCTATTTCTTTGCCTGTGGACAACGCCTTCCCCATTCCCACAGGCACCACTCCACACAATACTTTTACATCTCTTATTCTTCATCCACTCCTCCTCCGTAAGTTTCGTCCTCCTCCTCCTGACTCTGGCCTCTGGAGTAGTGGCTGCTGGCTCCTTTTATAATACACCCAGAAGTGCTCCAGGTGTTTGACTTCATTTCTGGCAGCACTTCCAGATGTTGCCATCTAACATCCTGGGGAGGTAATGTACTGGCCATGCTTGCTCCACTGGTCCTCTCAGGGTGGAAGCATCCCAGCTGGGCAAGGGCCCCGGCTGCACGCTACACATGTCAGTGCATATTTTAATAATGTCTATATGCTTTAGTGAGCTCTTTACAAAATATTTCATTTTCATGTGAGCTGACCTTCAGTCTGAGATCTAATCCATCAAGGTGAAATGCTCTTAAACGTGTTTCTTTATCCACTCCACATATCTAAAATACCACATAGTGCAGTTGCTTACTTATTCACATGACGTAAGCTCCACAAGATGTTGAGGGCCATACAGAGTCTCATCCAAGAGATTGAACAGACCACCCTGGACACCTTTTATAGTAATAACCACACCAGTACAATTTTTTGGGGTGTTTCAGACGTACATGGGCTTTAGCAATAGGGGCCTTGTGCATTATTTGTGAACACGCCTAAAAATGTGTACTTTCGGTGTCCCCAAGATGGAAAGACACCTTGTCAAGAGCTTTTTCCTGTCTGAAGCACAGGCTGTTATTCTGTGTATTATAACATAATCCTCATGACTGTATTAACGTCTACAATAATAGACAGTATTTCCTACTGTAATATGATACACTGGCCAGTGTTGGTTCTTGCCTTGTGTCCTGTACTGCTGGGATAGTTTCTGCCCCAATCTGGATTAAGTAGATTTGAGATTAATATATTATGAACTCTCTGATGCACTCGTGTCCTCAGTGATGTAACTTGGAGTCACAGGATGTTCTGGGTTTTCAGACAACCAGTGCAGATCAGGCTCATGCTTGTTCCCAGGCAGCATGCATGTGAAAGATTTAAGCAGCTTGTCGGTGGTCCCCAGCTGAAAACTGATAATGAGCCAGAAGCCCAGCATGTTTACTTTCATTCACCACTTCACGAGTACCAAATCTGACCAGCTGTTCAAATGCAGATGTCAGTCCGGCAGGCCAAGACAGGTTGGTGGAGCATATTAAATGTGCAGGTGATATCCCTGCACTTCATATTCTGTTGAGAATGTGAGTTGCTCAAGGTCTGTTAGTGCAATATGGGTGGAGGGAAACCACAGCTGTTAGTCAATTAGGAACATCCTAGCAGGGCATTGCAGTAATTCTGAGAAAGCCAAAGGATGTGCCAGTATACCACAGGGTCAGTGAGGCAATGCAATAATGAAGAAAAAAAATGTTTTTCAGCATATATGTTGACTTGCTTGTGCAACTAGAAATAAACACTCTGAACAACATTAGAACATGAAAAGTTTAACAAATAAGAGGAAATCATTCAGTCCGTCAAGCAATTTTGATTAGCCAACAGCTAAATTGTCCCCATATCTCATTCAGATATTTTTTTAAAGATGGTATAAACTTGTAAACCACATATTATTACACAGCAGCTAATGTTTGGCTATTCACAAAATCAACACTGTAGAATATTCCTTTCAATGCTCTACTGTTTCATCACACCTTACAAGTTCATATGTGCAAGTTATCTGGGTAGTAAGTGTTTATTTCATTATGAAAGTGCCATATAAGATGAACATAAACACAAATATATTATAAGCCTTGCAGTTTTAAAAAAATGACTGATATTGAAACATAATAAAAAATAAGTTGTTCAAGTTTAAGAGAATGCAAGATGATAGAGAATGGTGAGTTCATATCCTAGCTGGCATGCCATGCCAACCACGCTTAGCCTGAGATTGAGCTCTTTGTGAGAAATAGTGCCCCAGGTCATTAGTGGTCAGCAGTGGTGCGGCTATTGATGACCCTGCAAAGGCTCCTGGGAACTGCAGACTCTTTGAGAACAGAGACGACCTGAAAGTGCCTCGCAGTCACCTGGTGTAGATAAGGAAAGGCAAGGAAGAGTAGGAAGACAAGAAGGTAGATTCGATAAATGAAGGTTCAAAGATAGCGGAGAGATGTGTAATTTGGGATTTCTTGGTTATGTGGCCCAAGACAATTATAGTCTATTACATTTTGTGTTATATTTACTTTGTCTGCTTACCCTGTCCTTATATATTTTATGTTTACTTATTTTCTAATCCCTATTTGGACAGCCTTGGCTGCTCCAGAAGACACCCCCACCCTTTCTGTTATGAGTTAACCCATTTACAGCATATTATCCAATATAATACATAACTGTATATAACTGATTGTTTTTTGCAGTAGTACTTTAACATATATATTGTAAAAAGAACAAGTCGCCTATTATTTTTTTTCTGTTTTCTAAACGCTTTTTCAGAGCAGGGTTGTGGGGAAGCTGGAGCCAATCTCGGTGAGCACTGAGTGCAAAGCAGGAACAATTCCTAAACATTGTGCCAGTCCATCAGAGGTCAGGGTAAACAGTCATACACATCAGAACTGTTTACCACCAACAGTCCATCTGACCCATAGGTCTTTGGACTGTGGCAGGAAACCAGAACACTCTGGGCTTGAACACCCGTCTCCTTGTTGTAAGGCAGTAGTGGTACATCTGTGCCACCCTTATTCTTACTAGAGATATCCATTCATTTGCAAACCTTTTAAATGTTTTACATTTTTCATGTTAAATGTTAATAGGGTTATAATTGAAATGTTGTGATCACCAATCTTCATAGTGTCATTCATAGTTAAATTCACCTCAAAGACATGTATAGAAAGTCAAGTAAATCACTGGCTCGGGGTCATGTCAGGTATAAAAGTGAAGGTTTTTGTTTGCCTGCTCTTGAAATTCAAAGTCTGGTTGCACAAATTCTCAAGTTGCCTTCCAGCATGCTGGGTGTAACTTCACCCCTGCACTTTTTTTTTTAGTAATCAATGTTTTCTTAACAACTTGCACAATAGGGGCATGTTAATGTATTGCACATGTTTTTGTTGGTTTTCTCACACAAATCAAACCATTTGTGTAATGCACCTCAGTGGAAGGTGTGGTAATGTGTGAGGTATGGATGAGAACAATGACTTGTAAGAGGCCACAGTGTTTCATAGTGTATTGCAAACAAAATAACTGATTGGTCAAAAGACTCTTAAATAATTGAAAGTCTGCTGTGATTTTTCTCAAGTCAGAACTGTGTCTCAATAGTAATAATCCGTCCATCAATCCATTTTCTACCCCTCTTTTTTTCAGCTCAGCCTTGAAGGAGTGGAACAGCAGTAATTTTGTCAGTAGTTATCAGACTCCTATAGACCTTAGCTTAATTTAAAAAATTTACTGTCATGCTGCCTCACAGCTTCAGTCCAATCATTTGAGTATATTCTCCTGGTTTGTGAGAATTTTGTCCAGTGAGTCCAGGTTCCCTGTCACATTCCAAAGATGTACATGTTAGATTATTTGGTCACTTTAAATTTTCTCATATCCGTGTAGGCGTGTGTGAGTATGATGCATCCTGCCCAGGGCTGTTTCCCAGTTTGCCCCTTGTGCTGCACCCTGTGACACTGAGCTTAAATAAACAGATGATGGTGGGTTAGAAAAGATGGAGAAGTAGAATAGTGCAACTATTCACATTTTGGTTCTCCTCTTGGGGATCATGTTATATTAACCCTTAAACTGCCGGAACCGGCTGTAGTCAGTTTCCAGTGCAATTTGGAAGCACGCCAAAGCCGAGTATATGCGGCGACATACATCCATTGAACTCTGCAACTGGCTAAAGTTGTATCTAAGTGCAATTTGCCAGCACGCCGGAGCCGAGTATATTCGGCGATGTATATTCATTGAATGCTGCAACCGGCTATAGTCGTGTCTCGGTGCAATTTGCCAGCATGCAGCGGGCGAGTATATTTGGCGACGTACATTCATTGAACCCCACAACCGGCTATGTTTGCTTCTTGGAGCAATATGGCAGCACGCCGGAGCTGATCAGTCAGTGCCGTATATTTGTTGAGCAGCCAGCTCATGACCACTGCCGACCCCAGCAGAGCTGCTGCAGCACCCCACTGTCCCTGGGATTGAGCTGCTGCACTAAACAAGCCTGCAGTCATCAGCGTTTACCTCTGTGTGTTTGCGTGCAGCCAGTTCAAGCGGAGTTGGCTTGGTGATTTACTGAATTTCATCAATGACGTCAGTTGAACATATAATAATAGATTGTTGCAGTAGTGTTTTTTTTGTTTTTTTTTTTTATAGTTTTTACAGTTCATTGGCAATGTGTAAAATGATCAGTGTTGCTGTAATTGTGATGCTCTTTGCATGAAAAAAAAATACGTGTTTCATTAAAATTTCATATTTTCTTTGTGAATTGTGACATTTAGGAAAATGTAGATATTGCATATAGAGTGACTGGACTAGAAATTGAACACGGGTCGCTAAAACTATAAGGCTACTTACTCTCACTACTTGTATTCTTACTCATAATCGACATTATTTTGAAGCCATCAATAACTCGTACATGGAGTAGAATTCAGTGGACACAGCTCAGTGATCTTGACTTTGCCGATGACCTGGCACTCCTGTTATGTATGTGTATATGTATATATATGTGTATATATATGTGTATATATATATATATATATATATATATATACATACACACATCAGCAGAGGTAAGATACGACCAATGACATAGCAGACACCCTTTCCCAAGTAAGCCTTTATATCCACAAAGGAACGATGAAAGTCCTCAAGGCAAACCACTGGAACAGATGGAGACCTTCACCTACCTGGGCAGTTTTGTTAACAAGCAGGGAGACATAGATGCTGATGTTAGGGCCAGAATCAGCAAGGCTTGGGCAGCATTTTTGTAGATGAAAATCCTCTGCGATTCCAAGGCACTGATGCTACAAACCAAGGGTAGGAAGTTATGTCAGTCCATTTTTATTGAACTAAGACATGAAGAATGACAGTGATGACTAGTAAAAATGTGCAGGCTTTCATCAACACATAGCTATGCAAGATCCTTCAGGTAAATTAGCCAAACATCATCAGTAACAATTACCTTTTATCAGAGAACAAGCCAGATCCCTGCAGAAGCTGATATTTTTAAGGAAGAAATCAGGATGGATTGGACACATCCTCAGAAGGCTTCCCACCAGTATCACCAGACAGTCCCTTACCTGGAATCCCCAAAGCAAAGCAAGAGAGGAAGGCCCAGAAACATGGCATCAGGATCTGGCGGCAGAGACAATGAGAATGGGCCTCGCTTGGAGCCAACTGGAAAGAAAGGCATAGGACAGAGATAAATGGAGGATTCTTTTCACCTGCCTATGCATCAGGATGGGTAGAAGGCAAAAATAAGTAGTATTGAGCAGCCATGATTGAACCTCACCATCCCAGATAAGGTCTCGGGGGGCCAAAGCCCATCCTGACAGCATTAGGTGCAAGGCTGGAACCAAATCTGAAATGGACAGCAGAACATTGTGTGTTTCACACACATTATAATATTTATTTATAAGGCTATTATTGTCACGAGTATAAAACAAAGTGAAATTCTTCCTTGTGTGTGCTAATCATTCCACTCTGGGGCACAATCATTAGTGAGTGGAAGAAACTTGCTTCCGAACTTCTGTCTTCTTTACATAAAAATACGCAGAACATGTTTGTCATTAACAAACATTTTATTAAATTAAAAATCCTATTTGTTCCTCCATTATTATACACCAGTAACTGTGCACAGCACTATAACTTGCAGTGAATACACTTGACTTGAGCATTCCTAGTTTTCATCCTTTCTTTCTTTTTCTGTACGTTTATCATTCATTTGCTCAGAGGTTGATGTTCTTGCTGTTTCCTGAAAAGCTCTTCTTTTCTCCACCATAGCGGGCCTCTTCTTCTCTTTTTTCGTCGGCATCTTTTTGTATTAAAACTGATTAAGTCAGTGTTTGTGTTGCAATTACTTTGTACGTTTTCCTTAAATCATTCTTGCAGCAGATGAAGATTTAAGTGAAAAATTAAGATATGAAGAGGCAGGGGAAGTGACAGCAAAGGTGGTAGGGATGAGAATGGCGCCTGTACACATGCGCCGCCCTGCTGGCCGCTGTCGAGAGTTGATTCTACAATAAATTTAAAAAGATGAATAACCTTGGAGGTTAATCATCACCCCGAAATCGGACAGTAAAGGTCACGTAGTATATGTGTACCAAATTTCAGGTCAATAGACCAAGTGGTTTGTGAGCTACAGGTGAATTAAAATCCTGGACAGACAAACGGACAGCCATGGTAGTGTATTATATATAAAGATTCCATTTATTTCTGTTTTTTACTTTGCCTCAGTGTATTATTAAATTTATTTTTAAGTATACAGAGTACATATATTAAATCCTGGCAGTATGGACTGCAGTGCATTAAGCAAACTAAAATGGGGTGCCACCTGCATTGAAATATGATTAATAGTAAGTAAACAGAGAAAGTGTCCTATAAAAAGTGTCAGTTGGGACCTTTAGTCTAAAATCTGCCCTGTCTTTAAATCTTTCAGTAAGAACTGATATTTTTCTTGTTGACTGGTGTGACATTCTTCATTGAACTTCACCAGCTTATTTGCTTTTGTTATTGCTTTAAGACTGTTGAGCCTCATCTAAATTCTAGTTTGTCTCTGGAAGGCAAGGTTACACCCATCTTACAGGGCTACAGATACTGTAAGTAGAAGGGAGGGATGGGAAATGAAGGATGTTGGCAGAGCACTGGATTAAAGAGATTATAGAGGGTGATGATTCATGGAGAGTAATTCTATGTGAGCATAAAAGCTCACATGTCGCCCAAAGCCTGGGAAACAAAAGGCAGGCCATTTATTCAAGTCAGTTAAAACCAGCTATGGATGAAGAAATTGAACATACAGTGCCAATGCAGTTCATGGTGGTCTCTTAACTCCATCCTTCTGGGTTTGTGCTCTTCCTGACTGAAATTTGCATATTCATCCAACATTATATTGTTATTTTTCTAATCCTGTCCCAAAGACCTTGATGTCGGGTTAACTGGCAGATTTTAATTGACACCATATGATTAAGTGTGGGCGTAGGTGAATGTGTCCTTATATGAACTGTCATCATGGTCCTGGTTGCTTGCTGCCATGACCCCTAAACTACCAGAATAGGTTCTAGCACCCTAGTGACCCTGAATTTAATTAAAAGTTGTTAGAGTTGCTGGAATTTACAAGTATGTGAGGGTTTAGAGCGATATGAAAGTAGACATTTCACTGAACGTGTTCAGTTACAGGAAAGAAAACTAGATCGGCTAATCCAACATATGAATGACGTAACCTCTGATGTGGTGAGTGAGAGGAGTAACCTTTCATCGATAAAATACTAAATGCTGCTATGAAACGCCAAGGTTCAGTAGGAACAGAAATGTGAGGCTTGCATTCAACCTCTTAAAATCCTACTTAGCAGTAATTACACTGGACAGGGAAGATTTGCTTCCTGAACACTTCTGGGTGTATCTAATGGATATCGGCCTGCAGATCCCAAAAATCATCTAAGTTTTCCTATTGTGTACCATTTTGGATTTCCTCTCATATAAGTATACACATTCTAGTTACAGGTGTACTGTACATCTGTGGTGATCTGAAAATAGTGGCACTGCAGCTTGGATGTGCAAAGTACTTTGAATGGGACATTAGTATTAATGAGTTGCATTGCATTCAAAAGAATTAACTGCTGCATAAGCAAGACAAAAAAGTGTGGCATATATATTTGCGAAGTGGAGAATTGTTTATTTTTCCTTCCTCTTCATCTAAAACATGGACTGATGCCAAGTTTTGTGAAAGCAGTTGAACAAGGAAGATGAAGGATTTCAATGTTTGACAGGTGTTTCAAGGAATACATGGTGCTGAGATTAAGCGGGGCACTTTTGTTGGTCCCCAAATTTGACACATCACTAATGATGAGCTTTTCAAAAGATCTGTGAATGAGGCTGAAGAAACTGGCATGCTGTGGCGAATGGCCATCTGCATACTGTAGGTGAAGCAGGGAGAGACAGCTAGCAGACCATTTCAGGGAGCATGTTTGAGCCGTTTAGATCAAAGACCTTACAAAGCCTATTGTAGACGCTTCACATCGAATGACAATGGCCACGCTGATCACTCTGTGTTCTGTCACAGGGCTTCAAAGACACTTTGAAAAGAAAAAGAGAAGGGGCTCAGTTTGTTCTTAGCCTGGAATCTCTGATTTCTCTAGATCTCAACATTTTAATCTTTCCCTTCATCTTCTCTAATGGCAGCTTTTTCTCACCTACTCTCACCTTTTTTCCTTTCATCTGCCCTGGTGGTGTTCTTTCTTTCCCGCTTATCTTTATCTGCTGCTGTCTCACAATAAGACCAGAGTTCACATCCTGATTGTTTGGTTTGTGAGTTTGCATGTTCTCCTTGAGTCTGGGTGGATTTCCTCACACATTTCAAAAGCATGCATTAAGGTAAATTGGAATTGCTAAGTTGATCCCGATAAAAAAATTAGTGTGTGTGTATTGCAATGTACCGGTGCTCTGTCTAGGGATTGCTTCTACCTTGTGTCCTATGATTGTTGGGATAGGCTCCTTGCACCCTGTCCTGGATAAATGGATTAGGAGGATAGATTTACTGCCCTTGTCCTCTTCTTTTTTTAAGATGTGAAGCCATATGAAAAAGTGAAATAAACAAGAACATTAAAAATAGACTCTTGTTTGATGAAATCTATGAAAGAAAAACACAAATTTCACATTAAATTGACTTTGAGTGCAAAATAAGAGTAGGGAAAACTCCAGTCAATTACAAGAAGAGTTTAATTAAAAGCCGTATTTATTTATTTTAAATAGTGTCGGAGAACAAAGATCAGATAAAGGTTCAAATGACAGGGCCAGCTACTTTTGTTTCTGTGATCCATACTTTTTTTAATAAAAGGACTCAAACCCTCATTGTAAAATGACAGATCAGGACAGCTTAGTCACACTTGATAAATTCCCCTAAAAAGAAACTCAACCCTGTTGTGCATTTTTTAGATTGGCACAAAGGCTGAAACTGGAGAAATAATAGCATCCTTAATAAAAGAAGGAGAACATCAAAGGTCCAGAAATGTAGGAAAAGCCGGCACCTTCTGCAGCCCTCGATGGAGCCAAGTAGGTAGGTCATGTTGTGTGTCATGTCTAGCATATTGTGGTGGACAGCCGGGACCCATTCCCAGCTGGGACGCACCTTTGACATTAGATCCGGGGGAGCCATGGGATCCATGCAACGTTCCCTGGAACACTTGGTGGCAGGTCCCCTCGGTTACATTGGGGCCACAGACATGGGACTTCGGAACCCATCCCAGTTGGGTTCCGTGGCCGCCGGCAAGGGGAGCTGCAAAGCTTCCTGAGCCTGTGTGGCGGTAAAGCAGCCACACCCAGAAGTGCAGCCTAATTTAGATTAATTGCCTCCTGAAGCATTTCCGGGTGGGCTATAAAGGGAGCCTGCAGCCACTGCTCAAAGCACCAGAGTCAGGAGGAGGACGACAAGCATGGGAGGAGTGGAGAATGGACTATTTTGTGCTTTTTGTTTGTGTTTATTTGGTGGTGTTGTGTGGGACTGTGTACTGCTTTTGGGACACAGGGAAGATGTGCCCCAAAGATGAAGAAAAATAAATCTTTTTGTTTAGTTTTCACGTGCCTCCGTTGTCAGTCTGTGTCGGGTCGAGCGCCTATATAGCGCCTTTCACAATACAAAATCCAGACTTGTAGCCCACCTCCTTTTGAGGCTCACTTAGATTGGTATGATGCACACTTTCCTTTCTTCTTCAGTAGAAAAGAATTGTAACTCTGAGCCACTTTGTGTTCATGATTCCTTTTGCCATCTCCTAGTGCCGGATATAGAACAGGAATAACTTCTAATAATGACAAAAAGCTGTGTGTGTTTTTGAGGCCGCTTTTCCTAATATTTCATGGAAGCGTGCGTGTGGGACTGTTGTGGTCTGATTTAGTTTTCCATATAATCTGGTTTGTAGTAAGGATTGACATGCCCTAATTAGGTTCCTTAGTTTAAATTCATTTGAAACAAAGGTTGGGGCTTGACCTGTTTTTCTAGATGTTTTCTCTCTGTAGTTTTGTCATTTTTTTGTCTCCCATCTGACCAGACCACTAGTGATGATTTTGCTGTATCCTTTATAGGGCAGTTTAGTGGGAGTGTAGATGTCCATTCTTTGGATGGACTTCCTCTGCTATACGAAGAATGAAGATTGGTGGGAAGTCAGTCACTCATTTTCAAACCCGCTTTATCATGAACAGGGTTACAG
Organism: Polypterus bichir lapradei; assembly: GCA_026402145.1. NCBI lineage: Eukaryota > Metazoa > Chordata > Cladistia > Polypteriformes > Polypteridae > Polypterus > Polypterus bichir. Next base: position 19,103,702 of record JANRMT010062816.1, on the reverse strand, counting down.
GGTTCTGCCAGAGCCTGTCCCAGCTAGCATAGGGCGCAAGGCAAGAATAACCCCTGGACAGGGTGCCAGTCCATTGCAGGACAAACACACACCCCAACCACACACTAGAGCCAATTTAGCGTCACCAGTTCACCTAACCTGCCAGCCTTTCGACTGTGGGAGGAAACCCACACAGACACAGGGTGAACATGCAAAGTCCCAGCAGGGAGGTCCCAGTGCAGAAACCCTGGCCTCCTTACTACTGTCTACAGTGGTGGGAAGTGACCCTTGTAATTCCTTTTCTGCACTGTGGGTATGGGCAAAACTAGTCCATGTGATGAGATGCCACGAGAGTAATATACACTGTGGATCTGCTGGGTCTGCAGTTTTTGTGAAAGCCTTATGCACTCAAAGAAGCATCTATAAACTTTGAATAAAGTGTGAATTTTGTTTTTAAAAAATTGATACATTTATCTTTCAGTATTTTGATCATGTACGTGTCTAAGAGAAGCAAAACAAGTATGGATGCATTTCATTTTCTCTGTATTTCTCTTTCATCCACAATGGTTTTCTCGTAATAAATCAGAGTCGGCTACTGTGATAAGCAAGTCCTTTATTGTAACATAAATCAAATCTATGAATGAAATGTTGTTGTGCCTTTTGCCAGATATTTGCGTGCAGTGACTTAAAAGGGAATACAATTTAGTCCACTATAATTAGGTCTTGCATGGAAATCACTTTACTTTTTCCACAAAGAAAGCCAAAGCTTTCTACGAACTAATTGTGCTGTAAATGTGCACAATTATACAGTCTGGGAGTCTGATATATGCACTATAAGGGAAAGCACAATGGTGAAGGGGAGTAGTTACACAACCCTCGCAATCCAGAATCATGTTCTTGTGATCTTCTTTTCATGTTCTGCTCATGTGTGCTCCAGTGTTGTTTCATTAACTTCTTTATTAGTAATATGTGATTATTGTATTGTATTGTATTGTATTGACCCCCTTCTTTTTGACACCCACTGCACACCCAGCCTACCTGGAAAAGGGTCTCTCTTTGAACTGCCTTTACCGAAGTTTCTTCCATTTTTTCCCTACAAAGGTTGTTTTTTTTTTTTTTTCTTGGGAGATTTTCCTTGTCTTTTTAGAGAGTCGAGGCTGGGGGGCTGTCAAGAGGCAGGGCTTGTTAAAGTCCATTGTGGCACTTATTGTTCAATTTTGGGCTGTACAAAAATAAATTGTATTGTGTATTATATTGTAATACTAGCAAAATACCTGCGCTTCGCAGCGGTGAAGTACTGCCTTAAAATTTTTATTAAGAAGAAAAGTAAACCTTTTTAAACTGAGGGAAAATATACCAATAATTATTTGTTAAGGATCTCTTTATATACCACGTTGTCAGTTCGGTCCTCCGGTTGTAGTATGACCAAGCTGTGCGCTGAGCTTACTCTTGAGCATGCAACGTACCAGTTGCAGTTGGCCATGTGAAAAGCAATCTTGCCTCAAATCTCACAGCTTGGATTGCTGCTGTCATAATCAGTTTGAGTTTCATGGTTTGTTTCAATTACGACAGTATTTGCAGGACTTGTGTTGAAGTGACATTCGGCATCTGTGAAGCGTTGTAAGCACACAACCGGTTTCATTGATAACTTCGCATCCAGCTTTTGAGAGTTTAAACATTCATAAACATCAAAGTGTCCACTACTGAAATCGTCACCTGTGAATCTAAGATGTTTAAGAGGCCTTGGCGGTTGTCCAAAGGGGTAAAATATTTGGCCATTTCGGTACATTTGAAAGCGACAACTGAACAATTCAGCGGCAGCCATCAACTCACATGCAGAACCAGAGGTGAAGGGCTTAAGCATTTCACTCTTCTAGTGCTCCTGTGTAGTATAATTATCTCCTGTACCGTCATCAGTCCACACCTTGAACCTGTCCCAGTCATTCAATACATAAGACACAATGTTCCTCCGGATATCAAGAGTGAGCCTGATATGGCCGTGCAATATGTAACACAGAGAATGGAAAAGGTAGGTGCCATCTCCGGGCATGGAAACCACTCGGTAAGTGACAGTTCTTTGATCGATGGTGATCACCTTGATAGACATGGTAATGGGGGTACGGTTGGCATGATAAAGGAAATGGGTACCTGAACAATGTAAAGTAAGTCTAAAATACCTACACAATAACTATAATCGTAATAAACGAACAATAAAACAGCGGAGAGCGGAGAAGCCGTGGATTAAATAAAAAGGCTGTAGTTATCAGCAGGGAGACGTGAATCCCGTCGTGAAGCAAGGAAGGGAATGTAGAGACCGGAGCGATGGACGGCCTTATATAGGCAGGCAGCCAACAACGTGGGAGGCGTTGGGATGGGGGACCCAACGCCACCTCACACGGTGACCGAGCTGCAGGCTATGGACGTATATATGTACGTAAGTAGGATTCAGTTAGTGTTGGGAACCCGCGTATCAAATTTCTTGGAAGATGGGCCCATAAGTAACAAAGACCGTTGGAAAGTTCAATATGGCGGCCGACAGTGGCGTCATACCACAGAAATAAGTACGTACATTGGTTTTGGTTAGCTCAGGGAAGCCGCCTACCAAATTTCGTGAAGATGGGGCCATAAATAAGAAAGTTAAACATGGCGGACGTTGTTGACCGTTATGACCGCTACATGTAAAATTTTGAAATGAAACCTGCCTAACTTTTGTAAGTAAGCTGTAAGGAATGGGCCTACCAAATTTCAGCCTTCTACCTACACAGGAAGTTGGAGAATTAGTGATGAGTCAGTCAGTCAGTCAGTGAGGGCTTTGCCTTTTATATTACTACTAGCAAAATACCCGCGCTTCGCAGCGGAGAAGTAGTGTGTTAAAGAAGCAATGAAAAAGAAAAGGAAACATTTTGAAAATAACGTAACATGATTGTCAATGTAATTGTTTTGTCACTGTTGTGAGTGATGAGTGTTGCTGTCATATATATATATTTACACACACACACATATACATACATATATATATATCTACATATATACACATACATATACATACACACATACATACATACACACACATATATACACACAAATACATATATATATACATACACACACACATATATAAACATATATATACATATACATACATATCTACATATATACACACACAGCTATTTCGTATCAGTGCAAGACGCTGCTTGTTAAAATGGATAACTCCCGCTCTTACGTGCAAGTCTGCGTGGATATTATTGTTCAAGTTCTATTTAAATTTTAAATAGAAGGAATTTTTATTTAGTCGACAGAAATATCTTTGGTAGGAATGGTAAAAACAGACAGGAATATTATTCCTGAATAAATCAACTCAAACCTTAAACAACTTATAATATTTTGCTCTCCATAAAAATATATCCTGTGTAAATTATACAAGTTAGAAATAAAGTAAACTTTAAAAGAACAAACATTCAAATTTCTTTACTCTTATGTAATTTTATATAAAAAATAAACTTAGATTTTAAATATCCCAAAAGATTTTGCTCTCCATAAAAATATATCCTGTCAAAATTATACAAATTCAAATATGAACATGCTGCATAACAAAACCTGGAAATATAAATGAAATGTGTTCCTTTCAGCAATAACAAATCAAATCATTCAGTTGTCTTTGCTCATATGTCATTTTAGAGCTGGACGCCTGGCATCTTTTTTTGGCAACAAGTTCGTTTATGTTTGGTGTGAGGTTCTGTTTTGTGGAGATTCTCAGGATGGACTGCAGGTGCTCATCAGTGAGGCGACTCCTGTGTGCTGTTTTGTTAGTCTTTATCACTGAGAAGAGCTTCTCACACAGATATGTGCTACCAAACATGCACAAGGTTCGAGCCGCATGTAGACGGACTTTTTTTGTTCTTCAAAGTCACCAAAGCGCCGTGCAAACTCGGTGCGCTCAGTTTATCAGCAAAGTGCGTATTTGGGAACACCGTAGTGACGACTTGGTTCAACATTACTTGGCAACAGGGAAAGTGGGGCAAGTTGCACTGGTGAATTTGTGTCTCCCATAAAAGCAGCTTCACTTGAAATCACTTTGTGATTGTGCACGGGTAAAAACGTCCGCTGAAGTGTCAGATTCTTATTTAATTCTTCTGCTTTCTGTATCTTCTGCATTGCATTCAGGTCTTTCAGGTTACCCTGATGTTTTGTCTCATAGTGCCGTCTTAGATTAAATTCTGTAATTACAGCCACATTAGCTCCACAAATGAGACACACGGGTTTACCGGCAATGTCAGTAAACATATACTCAGCCTCCCGTCGGTTTTTAAAGGCTCTATTTTCAGAATCAACTTTTCTCTTCAGCATCGTGTGGGCTAGCTTCGCAATAACTTGCAGCGTCATAAGCTAGACTTGATTAACGCGGTAATTGTTCGGCAAGGCAGCTGAAGCGCTGCATTATGGGATCTGTAGTTTATTGTGTTACCAGCGCTTCATATACCCGGGCCATTAATAACAATAATACAGTATATAAAATGATGTCGCGGGCTGGATTTAATTACACGCCGGGCCGGATGTGGCCCGTGGCCCTTGAGTTTGACACATATGGACTAAATAGAACTTGAAAAGATATATTTTTTCGTACATCGAGCCCGCGTGCTATTGTGGTTTTGCCTGCATGCCTCAATAAGTCACCCTCCCCTCACTCTTACTTTTTTACCGTTCATCTAATGAATACACTGAGTATGGCTTTACCAAAACAATCATTGATTGCGAATAAAGTATTCATTATTCGAGTATGTAGATCGGGGTATATATATATACATATATATATACCCGCGTATCGCAGCGGAGACGTAGTGTGTTAAAGAAGCTATGAAAAAGATTTGTTTCTTACTGCATCAATAAACAGCTCGTCTTCTTCTTTATCTGAGACCTGACACACTGCATGCACGGGTTTTTTTTTTAACACTGTCTTCCTTTAGCGGGACATTCACTTTTTCCACCGTGTGCTTTGTTTCTGCAGTAGCTGTACTTATTACATACTTATCTTGTATGTATCAGACGCTTCATATTTTTTTGCTGCCTTTTCAATTGTGTAATTCGGTTTTTGTTCAGCGCTCTTCGGAACTCTTGCTTTTTGTCTGTGCACTGCGTCAGTTCACATGAGCCGCTCGGTGTTCATGCATCGAAGTTTCCCAGCTGTGCTGTTGCCATGTCGTGCTATGTCCATGGCTGTATCTAATGCTACCGAAGTCCCGGTACTTAAAACTTTCTCTCGCAGTTTCGCTGAGTTTGTGCCAAACACCACCCTGACTATCTCATCTTCTTCTCCATAAGCACAGTCCTACACCCGTGAATATTTACCCGTGGCAGATTGCTATTGGATTGCCGCTGACGGACGGCCTTATATGGGCAGGCACTAAATTACAAACGCCAGCGGCAGCCTGTCTATGAACTTAAAGTGTAGGTTTACACTGTGCTTTGTTTCCGAAGTAGCAGAACTCATGAATATGGTTGTAGATAGATAGATAGATAGATACTTTATTAATCCCAAGGGGAAATTCACATAATCCAGCAGCAGTATACTGATACAAAGAAACAATATTAAATTAAATAGTAATAAAATAAATAAATAAATAAAAATAAAAATTTTTATAATAAAAATATATCACTCGCTCGCTTCTTATTGTTTCGCTACCTTCTCAATTATATAATGCATGTTTTCTTCAGCGCTTTTTGGGGCTCTTCCTGGTTTTCTACGTACTGCGTGATTACGTGGGAGGCGTGATTATGTCAAACTCCGCCCCCACGGGTTTCAAGCTCATCTCCATTACAGTAAATGGAGAAAAAACAGCTTCCAGTTATGACCATTACGTGTAGAATTTCGAAATGAAACCTGCCCAACTTTTGTAAGGAAGCTGTAAGGAATAAGCCTGCCAAATTTCAGCCTTCTACCTACACGGGAAGTTGGAGAATTAGTGATGAGTCAGTCAGCGAGTGAGTGAGTGAGTGAGTGAGGGCTTTGCCGTTTATTAGTATAGACTAGCAAAATACCCGCGCTTCGCAGCGGCGAAGTACTGCATTAAAATTTTTATTAAGAAGAAAATGAAACCTTTTTAAACTGAAGGAAAATATGCCAATAAGTATTTAAGGATCTCTTTGTATACCATGTTGTCAGTTCAGCCATCCGGTTGTAATATGACCAAGCTGTGCGCTGAGCTTACTCTTGAGCATGTAACTTACAGTTGGCCATGTGAACAGTAATCTCGTCTCAAATCTGACAGCTTGGATTGCTGCTGTCATAATCGGTTTGAGTTTCATGGTTTGTTTCAATTACGACAGTATTTGCAGGATTTGTTGTGTTGAAGTGACATTTGGCATCTGTCAAGCGTTGTAAGCACACAACCGGTTTCATCGATAAAATCACATCCAGCTTTTGGGAGTTTAAACATTCATAAACATCAAAGTGTCCACTACTGAAATCGTCACCTGTGAATCTAAGATGTTTAAGAGGCATTGGCGGTTGTCGAAAGGTGTAAAATATTTGACCATTTCGGTACACTTGAAAGCGACAACCGAACAATTCAGCGGCAGCCATCGACTCACATGCAGAACCATAGGTGAAGGGCTTAAGCATTTCACTCTTCTAGTGCTCCTGTGTAGTCTAATTATCTCCTGTACCGTCATCAGTCCACACCTTGAACCTGTCCCAGTCATTCAATACATAAGACACAATGTTCCTCTGGATATCAAGAGTAAACCTGATATGGCCGTGCAATATGTAACAAAGAGAATGGAAAAGGTAGGTGCCATCTTCGGGCATGGAAAGTGACAGTTCTTTGATCAATAGTGATCACTTCGATAGACATGGTAATGGGGGTTGGAATGATAAAGGAAATGGGTACCTGAGAAATGTAAAGTAAGTCTAAAATACCTATACAATAACTATAATTGTAATAAACAAACAATAAAACAGCAGAGAAGCCGTGGATTAAACAAAAAGGCTGTAGTTATCAGTAGGGAGACGTGAATCCCGTGGCGAAGCAAGGAAGGGAATGTAGAGACCAGAGCGACGGACGGTCTTATATAGGCAGGCAGCCAACAACGTGGGAGGCGTTGGGATGGGGGACCCAACGCCACCTCACACAGTGACTGAGCTGCAGGCTATGGACGTATATATGTACGTAAGTAGGATTCAGTTAGCGTTGGGAACCCGTGTACCAAATTTCTTGAAGATGGGCCCATAAGTAACAAAGACTGTTGAAAAGTTCAATATGGCAGCCAACAGTGGCATCATACCACCGAAATAAGTACGTACATTGGTTTCGGTTAGTGCAGGAAAGCCGCCTACCAAATTGAGAAGATGGGGCCATAAATAAGAAAGTTCAACATGGCGGACGTTGTTGACCGTTATGACCATTACGCGTAGAATTTCGAAATGAAACCTGCTTAACTTTTGTAAGTAAGCTGTAAGGAATGAGCCTGCCAAATTTCAGCCTTCTACCTACACGGGAAGTTGGAGAATTAGTGACGTTGGAAAGTTCAATATGGTGGCTGACAGTGGCGTCATACCACCGAAATAAGTACAGTCATGGCCGAAATTATCGGCACCCCTGGAATTTTCCCAGAAAATGCGCCATTTCTCCCAGAAAATTGTTGCAATCACAAATGTTTTGGTATACACCTGTTTATTTCCTTTATGTGCATTGGAACAACACAAAAAAACAGAGAAAAAAAACCCAAATCTGACATTTTACACAAAACTCAAAAACCGGGCTGGACAAAATTATTGGCACCCTCAACTTAATATTTGGTTGCACGCCCTTTGGAAAAAATAACTGAAATCAAGCGCTTCCTATAACCATCAACAAGCTTGTTACACCTCTCAACTGGAATTTCCGACCACTCTTCTTTTGCAACCTGCTCAAGGTCTTTCAGATTTGAAGGGCGCCTTCTCCCAACAGCAATTTTGAGATCTCTCCATAAGTGTTCGATCAGATTTAGATCCGGACTCATTGCTGGCCACTTCAGAACTCTCCAGTGCTTTGTCTTCAACAATTTCTGGGTGCTTTTAGAGGTATGTTTGGGGTCATCGTCCTGCTGGAACACCCATGACCTCTGACGCAGACCCAGCTTTCTGACACTGGGCCCTACATTGCGCCCCAATATCTTTTGGTAGTCTTCAGATTTCATGTTGCCTTGCACACAATCAAGACATCCAGTGACAGAGGCAGCAAAACATCCGCAAAACATTTTAGAACACCCACTATGTTTGACTGTAGGTACTGTGTTCTTTTCTTCGTAGGCCTCATTCTGTTTTCTATAAACAGTAGAATGATGAGCTTTACCAAAAAGCTCTACCTTGGTCTCATCTGTCCACAAGATGTTCGTCCTGAAGGATTTTGGCTTCCTCAAGTACATTTTGGCAAACTCTAGTCTGGCTTTTTTTATGTTTCTGTGTCAGCAGTGGGGTCCTCCTGGCTCTCCTGCCATAGCATTTCATTTTGTTCAGATGTCGACGGATAGTTTGAGCTGACACTGTTGTACCCTGAGTCTGCAGAACAGCTTGAATATGTTTTGAAGTTGATTGGGACTGTTTATCCACCATTTGGACTATCCTTCATTGCAGTCTTTTATCAATTTTTCTCTTCCGTCCACGTCCAGGGAGATTAGCTACAGTGCCATGTGTTGTGAACTTCTTGATTATGTTTCGCACAGTGGACAAAGGAGCATGAAGATCTCTGGAGATAGACTTGTAGCCTTGAGACTGTTGATATCTTTCCACAATTTTTGTTCTCAAGTCCTCAGACAATTCTCTGCACTTCTTTCTGTTCTCCATGCTTAGTGTGGCACACTCAGACACGCAACAGAAAGGTTGAGTCAACTTTTCTCCATTTTAACTGGCTTCAGGTGTGATTGCTATATTTCCAGCACCTGTTTCTTGCCACAGGTGAGTTCAAACGAGCATCATATTTCTGAAGTGAAACGATTTACCTACGATTTTGAAAAGGTGCCAATAATTTTGTCCGGCCCATTTTTGGAGTTCTGTGTGACATGATGTCAGATTTGGATTTTTTTTCTCTGTTTTTTTTGTGCTGTTCCAATGCACATAAAGGAAATTAACGTGTATACCAAAACATTTGTAATTGCAACAATTTTCTGGGAGAAATGGTGCATTTTCTGGGAAAATTCCAGGGCTCCCAATAATTTCGGCCATGACTGTACGTACATCGGTTTCCGTTAAAAGTTCAATATGGCGGCTGACAGTGGCATGATACCACCGAAATAAGTACCAAATTTCAGCCTTCTACCTACACGGAAAGTTGGAGAATTAGTGATGTTGGAAAGTTCAATATGGCGGCTGACAGTAGCGTCATACCACCGAAATAAGTATGTACATTGGTTTCGGTTAGCGCAGGGAAGCCGCCTACCAAATTTCGTGAAGATGGGGCCATGAATAAGAAAGTTCAATATGGCGGACGTTGTTGTCTGTTATGACCGTTACGCGTAGAATTTCGAAATGAAACCTGCTTAACTTTTGTAAGTAAGCTGTAAGGAATGGGCCTCCCAAATTTCAGCCTTCTACCTACACAGGAAGTTGGAGAATTAGTGACGTTTGGAAAATTCAATATGGCGGCCGACAGTGGCGTCATACCACCGAAATAAGTACGTACATCGGTTTTGGTTAGCGCAGGGAAGCCACCTACCAAATTTCGTGAAGATGTGGCCATAAATAAGAAAGTTCAACCTGGCGGACTTTATCGACCGTTATAGACCGTTACGTGTAGAATTTCGAAATGAAACCTGCTAAACTTTTGTAAGTAAGCTGTAAGGAATAAGCCTGCCAAATTTCAGCTTTCTACCTACATGGGAAGTGAGTGAGTGAGTGAGTGAGTCGCCTTTTATTAGTATAGATAAATCACAACTTTTGGAGGTAATGTCTGTCATTTCATATTTTCTTTTTTGTAGTCTATTTGCTTCCTGTATGTGTCATTACATATTTTTAAATGTCCTGTAGAGAAAAGCCAAGCAAAATGACACCTTTTATTGGATAACTAAAAGGATTACAATATGCAAGCTTTCGAGGCAACTCGGGGGGCCCCTTCTTCAGGCAAGATGTAAATGTCCTGTGAAATCCATTTAGTCCAGTGCTAAAGTGTATGTAGGGTGATATCAAATTGTGGTAATATGAAAAGAAAAAGAGAAAAAAATGCCTTGTTCTTTAATTTGATTTAGACTTTGTGGCTCTGGACCGAGCAAGAATCTCAGATAAAAGAGCACAGTACTGTTTCGATCTTGGTTTAGTTTCTAGATGTCCTCAGTGTCTTGATGAATCGAGGCAGTCCAGCGTCTCAGAAGCCATACCGGTCACGCCAGGTTCAGAATGGTTTGTGACTTCTTTTTTTACACCATCTGGCCAGTTTTTCCCATGTTGTGTCCCTTTTGAATATTAATTTTATTTGTTGCTTGCGTTCTTCTTGGTTGCCATATTGATGATGTCTTTTTGTGTTTGTTGTACTTGGTATTTAGGGTCACTTTCCTGTTGTTGTGTGTGGCAGCAGATGCATTAGTTCATGATTATGTCTGACACCTTCTTATATAAGATCAATAGACCACAGAAATACTGACTGGTCTTTATTTTAAGAAGTAAAATATTCTCAAAAATAGGTTTTGCTAAGCATTTCAGATTACTGACTAAAATCTACTAAATGTGATTTCTAGTTCACCCTTTATCAAAGTGTGCTTGATTTATTGACCCAGTTTTTTCCAAATTTACAGTTTCTTTTAGTATTTTCAAACCTCTGCCTCATAGAAATACAAAAGCATTATCAGTGATTTGCTCCTTTTAGTATTATGGGGCTCTGCCCCCTGCTCACTTTGCTCGCCAACCCCAGGTGGGCGCTACACGCTAGCCACTTCACGGCTCTGCAGCTCATGTATGGGGATGCGGATGTATAATTTAAACAGATTATTTTCATGGGAATTGTTACCTATGCATAATAGAACTATTTTACATTACAGCAAGTAATTAACCATAGTAAAACATAGTAAAACGTAATAAATTGAAAGAAAATTGTTTCGTGTTGCATTAGAGGTATTCGTTGCGTTATACGTTTTTCGTTCTGTTTGGCTATGAAATTAACATGCAAATACTTTTTAAACTTACACTTTTACTGTAAAACTTCAGTAAAAACAACTTTTTGAATTAACTTTTTGTCAATATTGCATTGAATTTTGATTCCGTGGTTGGAGTTACATCGTGACAATGCAACATATAACTGCCTGTGAGTGAATATTTCTTCTTTCTCTCTAATTAATAAACAAACCAACTTTTTTGAATGTTTGTCCCTGTGATTTGTTAATTGTCATAGCAAAAGCTATTCTAACAGGAAACTGTAAACGTTTTAATACGAATGGCATATTAAGATCTCCTTTGGTGTCTCATGTTGTTCTCTGAAAATGGACTAAATTACCTTTCTTGTCGCCTGTTAGATTTTTACATGTCAGAATTGTTTGACCAATTTTGAATACGACTAATCTTGTCCCATTGCATAGCCCATCACTCAGACATAAATTGCATAATAATATTACGATACATCCTTCTTTGAAGGACCGGACAGTGTTAACAGTTGTAGATATTCTACGGGATATTATAAGTTGATGTTTTCATCTTCCACACCACCATCACCACCAACTGTTTCAGCAGAATCTATTGATACGCATTTAACCAATTTGCCGTGTAACGGATCGAAAATTGTCACGTTAATTTGTTTGACTTCATTGTTTCTCGGTTCTAAAATTGCCTGTTTACTCATTTCTTCTGTTGCTAACCCTTCGGGATGAAATTCTTCATTAAGATTTGGACTTCTTTGATTAGGAATGTAAACTGAAGAAAATGTAAAAATTCATAAGCTGAGAGTGCAGGAATTGTCTGACAAAAGCATTCACACAGCTGGGGATTATCTGGTCATTTGTTTCTTATCAGCCGGTCATTTCTCTGGCGACTGTCTTTTTATCTGCTTACTTCCCTTGCCAGGATGCCATCCTATACCCCAAGGCTGCTGTTTTTGTTTGTCTGTGGAGCTGCCAATCATCTGTCCATTTCAGTCAGTGTGGCCACTGAATAAAATCATCTAAACATGTGTGGCTTCCTCTGATTTGGATAATTGTCTGTGGTCTTCTCATGTTGATTTGAGCAATAATGATGCCCTGAAGGACAAAGAATAGGAGTGGACCAAACAATGAATGTATCAACAGGAGCAAAGCACAGAGTAGTCAGGAAACGGGCAAAACTTAGAACCACAAACTCTTAAGAATTCTAAGAAACCATCTCCAATGCATATCACACAAGCAAGTGTCAACGTTTAGGAAAACAAAGCCAGATGGTCCCTAACTGCTTTTTAATCATTTGCCATTGATCACATGGGTGGCAATGAGTGTTGTACTTAACACTACAGCTGTCACCGCAAAAAGGAGTGCAAAATGTCCATGGCACAGTGAAAATCCATTCCAAAATGGCAACAACATTATGTCCAGATAGATACAGTGGTACCTTGGTATACGTCCCTTTTTGGAATAAGTCCAATTTGGTATACGTTGTGTTTGGATGCGTAAAATTTTGCTTGGCATACAACCTTTGTTTGTTTGGGGTACGACTCGCGTGCTAGAACACCACGCGCTACCCTTTTTTACCTCTCTCGAAAAAAAGCCACGACTGCCCACGAGCGCCAGTATGCCAGTTGCTAGCATTCAGTGATCAACCCGCTCTATAACTCTATGTGAATTTTCACGTGATTGTGTTTTTTCGTGTAAATTTGAATTGATTGTTGAAAAGTATGAAGGTGGCATGCGTATCCGAGACTTGGCTGCTGCATACCGTATGCCGAGAACGACGGTATGTACAATTGTGAAAAACAAAGACGTTATTAAAAAGTAAAGTGAAGTTAAATTTTCATTTATCTAATTGCTTTTGTATTTATGTATTTTAGTATTAAGCAGTGTTTAAATTATTTTATACAACCCCATCAATGTAAAATATGCCAATAACAATAGGATTTTTTTTCATGGGAATGGATTAATCACTTTCCCCTTATTTCTTATGGGAAAAATTTGTTTGGTATACGTCCTGTTTGGAATAAGTCAAAGGATCTGGAACGGATTAAGGACGTATACCGAGGTACCACTGTAGATACTTTATTAATGCCAAGGGGAAATTCACATACTCCAGCAGCAGCATACTGATAAAAAACAATATTAAAGAGTGATAAAAATGCAGGTATAACAGACAATAACTTTGTATAATGTTAACGTTTACCCCCCCGGGTGGAACTGAAGAGTCGCATAGTGTGGGGTCTCCTCAGTCTGTCAGTGAAGCAGGACAGTGATAGCAGTATGTCGCTGAAGCTACTCCTCTGTCTGGAGACGATCCTGTTCAGTGGATGCAGTGGATTCTCCATGATTGACAGGAGTCTGCTCAGCGCCCGTCGCTCTGCCACGGATGTCAAACTGTCCAGCTCCGTGCCTACAATAGAGCCTGCCTTCCTCACCAGTTTGTCCAGGCGTGAGGCGTCTTTCTTCTTTATGCTGACTCCCCAGCACACCACCGCGTAGAAGAGGCAACCATCACAACCATATGATAGAACATCTGCAGCATTTTATTGCAGATGTTGAAATACGCCAGTCTTCTAAGGAAGTATATTTGGCTCTGTCCTCTCTTGCACAGAGCATCAGTATTGGCAGTCCAGTCCAATTTATCATCCAGCTGCACTCCCAGGTTATTTATAGGTCTGCACTCTCTGCACATAGTCGCCTCTGATGATCACGGGGTCCATGAGGGGCCTGGTCCTCCTAAAATCCACCACCAGCTCCTTGGTTTTGCTGGTGGTCAGTTGTAGGTGGTTTGAGTTGCTAACGACTAATGCTAATGCTAAATACTCCAATCTACAGGCTGTCAAATAAACGAACCACACGCCGTGGCACAGTGTAAAGGGACTTTGTCTTTGACGCTGACGTCCGAGGTTCGATTCAGTGGAATGTGTATGCCTGATGAGCCCAAATAACGGCGAAATAAGTGTTGTGTACTCATTCCATTATTTGACAGTAAACTATGCAATATACTGTGTGTGTGTATATGTATGTATATGTGTGTGTGTGTATATATATATATATATATATATATATATATATTGTATATGCGTGTTGTGTGTTCATGCTGTGATGGAGTGATGCCCTGTTCAGGGTTTGTTTCTGCCTTGTGTCCTATGCTAGCTAGGATAGCCTCCAGCAGACCCCCATGACCCTGTTTAGGACAAAGCAGGTTTGAAAATGACTGGCATACAGCATATTTAGTAGACATCTTTGTATCTCTGCACTGCTCATTATTGATTGACAGTTTATTTAATTCAATGCCCTGTGCCCCTCATACGGTAATTATGGACCTTTAAATTGAAGTCATTATGTTGATATCAGTGCTACAGGACTGTTTGCATTTTCTTTTACTAAGATTATCAGCTAAAAATCAGGCTTTCCCCTTGGGGAAAGTGAGTATTTTGTGAAAAATGTTATCTAACTTTTACTCCAGGGATGCCATAATGGTATCTTTTCCTGTCCTTGTATTTACCTCGAAGGGTTTTCACACTTATCTCATCCTGGATCTCAACTGCTTCTGTATAAGAAGCAAGGATTTGCTCAAATGCTTTAATTTTGGCTTTAACCAAATCTTCTGCCCGCCCACGTCTGGCTTTTATTGACAACATTACTATCAGCTGTATTATGTTGTGAAGACAAAGGAGTGAGAAGATGAGGCCTGTTACACAGACTCTACCTTCCTGATTTTAATGTGTATGTCATGAAGAGGGTCTCTTCTTGATTTTGTTTGAAGGGAGAATTAACTACACAGGGACACCTTATGTAATATCAGTCCAACTGAATTTTGGGCACAGAGTGGCATGTAAAGGCCAATAGTCTTGGATGGTGAACACCCCTCAAGTCCAATAGAGTCCAACTGCAGAAGAGGTGCTGTGAAGCCTTGGACAGATTCAGCAACCTGAGACATTCTGAGGCCCGCAAGATGACGCCCCTGTCAGTGGGATCTCTTAACTCCACCCACTTTCCAGAAGTCGCTTTCCTGTTTCGCTGGGGTACTGATGCATACATATGTATTGCATGTGTCACAAAAAACAGATGCAAGAGTCATAAAAGGTTTGGGGCAGCCACCCTTGTAATATTTCCTGGCTGCAAAAGGATAAATTGTTCACACTGATGTGCTTAGAATGGAGTCCACAACAGAACTGATGAGTTAAGGTGAATATGGCGGCTTTAAAGGCCAGCAAGGGAAGTGAGGTCATCCAGGGCAGAAGTAGAAGGGTCCTCCTCCATTGGCTTTGACACGGACATGACGTCCTCAAAAGAGCCGGACCCGGAAGGCTCTTCGTTCATAGGTTCTACGTCGGAAGTGGCGTCATCAGAAGGCCTGGATCCGGATGGGACATCATCAAAAGACCCACACACACACACACACACACACACACACACACACACATACACACCCAACACAGGAAGTGATGTCATCAAGGCCAGGGAGAATTTCCTGTGAACGGTCTGTAGGAAAGCGAGAAGAAAGGTCAGTGCACTTCGCCACCCCCTGGTCTGGTGTGGAATTCCTCTCATTTAGACCCTTTAGCTGCCTCCCATGCGCACGTGTGTGATACATGCACCTTTAAATTCCTGATCTAAAACCAGTGGACTCAGTGGTAGATTTGAGGCCTGTTTATCTCTGCATTTATTAAACTTCTAAACTATTGAGGTCTCTCAGTTCTCAGTGTGTTTTCAGAAGTCAGCTTTTTTTGTGTGGGGAAAAAAGAAAATCATTTTTTTAGGTAAAGCAACACATAACATTAAAAGTGTCCACTACATCCAATTAGTAAATCATTTAATTGCACAGTTACACGAGGTAAAAATAAACTTTGTGTTTCTCACATGAATACAAAAAGGGTCCGGGCCTCATAGTGTCTGAAGTGATTGGCTCTGTCAGAGGCCTAAAACTGTCCTGACTTTAGCTGCATAGCTTCCCATCAAGTCTGACCAGCAACCAAAACGTTAACAGCTTTTAAAACGCAATGCATGAAATACTAAAGAGAGAGGCAATTAATTACAATACACATTTTCAATAATCATATCAACCTAAAACCTTCCCACAATCCACAAGTTTGAAGCAAATATGTATATTTACCTTGGTCAGCTTTATCAAGAACATAAATGAAAGACAATTCTTTTATCCACAACAGAGAAGAAGAATAAGACCTTTAGCACTGTCCAATTCCGTGCTAGAAATGCTTCAAATCAAAGGTCAAGTAGTGATGTCGTTCATACAATTTATTCAAAAGACGATGTGATAAAAGCATGTTTTTTCCCCAGATTGGTTCTGGTGGTGCTAGAGTTGGCACTGCTCTTTTAGAACTTTATAGTCTTGGGTTTAAATCCTGATCTGAGCTCTGATTAGCTGGAGCTTGCATGTTCTTCTTCATGTCTGTATGTGTTTTTCTCAAGCTACCCTGGTTTTCACCACACAATCACAAATAAACTAAATTTCCCAAGTGTGAAAGTGCACTGTGATGTTCTGACATCAGTTCAGGGTGGGGTCCTACCTTGTGTTCAGTGTTTTCAGGTTAGGCTCCAGTCCCCCATGACTGAACTGGAATGAGAGGTTTTGGTAATGGGTGTGATGGGCCCTATAGAACTGTGATTTAGCTTAACTGACAACTGATAAGGACAGGATATGTCTATTTGAATTTGTACTTGATTTTGGTTCTGCTGTTTCCCTTCAGCTCTGAAAATTTGCTTGGCAACATCAATCAAGTTGTGGCCACATGATGGGAGGGCATGGGAGAATAATAGGGAGCTGGGTAATTCTTCCAGGGTGCTCAGGCTGGGCACTCTACTGCTGGTGAAGGTGATGTTCTGTGTTTTCTCATATTTAATCTTTTGCCCATGTTAAAGAAAGAGAAGACTACAATAAAGAGTTGGAGTGCAAGGATGGCAACTGCTTATAATCAGATATTGTTAAAGTCAAAGCAGCACACTATTATTGTGGAATCTCTTCCACCTTTTAGTCCTCCTGGCAAGAAGAGGCGGGTCCAGGTTGAAGGAACATGGAAGTGACATCAGGTGTTCTAGCTGTCAATCATTCAGTTTGCAAAGGGAGGAGGAAGCTGTTAAGAGACAGTGCCAACCCCCTAGTGCAGCTGTGGAATTACAGTCACTAGAGCCCTTCAGCTGTCCCCTATGAGCATGCATGTGACACCTGCCTTTTATTTAGTTTTTCTTAATTACCATGGTTTGCTATGTTGACCTATGATTGTTTTGAATTTTTGGCAATAAAAGTTTCAATTCATTCTTAACAGGCTTTTATTCAAACTCCTATTGGGTGTCCACTCTCTTCCTGTCATCTATTTGTCTAGTGTGCTTATATTGAATTCTTTTTCACTATGCTTGTCTTTCTCCAACTTCTTACTCTTTGAGTATAGGACTTATTGCCCGCTGGTGGTACTCTGCTTACTGAAGTGGCATGACGACATGTATCATCTTGGCCAGTGCTTTCTGCTTTACTCTTGGAAGAACCTGCCCCTGCCCTGTACTCTGCCATGTCACTGCAAAAATAGCCATGCCATTACCCTGTCCTTTAGCTTTCCTGTGCCACTTCATTCCCAAAGAAAGAAACACTAAGCAAATATCAAACAGTTGGAATAATCATTAACATTCACCTTGAGTACTGTGCCCATCTGCAAAGCTAAGTTTGACCTTCTTGTGACTTTTGCAAGTCAACAACGGATACCAGTAAGGATTAGCCATTATTTAGAGACAAGGATAAAGTGTCACTTAAACAATATGCTCCACGTATCTTAAAAATCACAACGGTAAAATAAACACTAAAGATTGTTCACGTAAGATATAAAACTGGCATGCAATTGGAAAATTAGTGTCATAAATCAAACCGGTTTAAAAAAAAAAAAAAAAAAATATCAGTCCCTCTCTTTTGTCAACAATGCTTCCTGTTTTACAGCCAGGAAATATCTCTTCTTATTGTGTCATCTTTCACAACTCGCTTTTAGGGAGTGACAGAAAATAAAACCTTTACTACACTCTGGTGCCTGTTGGTTACAGTGGACACCAAGCATTGAGTTGGGAGTTGAAGTGTAGGCCATAAGTTCAGTTTATTACCAATCAAAGGGTTGCATGATGGCACAGTATCTAGTGCTGCCTGCTCACAGCCCTGGAATTCTGGATTCCTGTGCTATTCAATAATTCAGGGAGTTGCCATGGACAGAGGTGGCACTAATGTAGAACATGTTCATCAATTAGTGATTACTGAAATGAAGGTTTCCACTATCAAATAATTAATTGGTTTGCAAGCCAATGCAGACAAAAAGAACTGAAAAGGGGATCACTGACAAAGAGAAAAAAATCATGGCAAAGGCTGCCTTATTCCCCCAGGCTCCTAGAGGGCAGGGAACCCAGTATATGGCAAGTGAGACTGAAACCGTGGTTAACCAGCAAGAATCCAGGAGTAATTTTCTATGCTAACAGGTGCCAGCAGAGAGTTTCCATTGGGGATATGTGGATACTATTGCAGCTCAAAAATGACCTTAAAGACTGGGCACTTCTAAACACCGTATGGCTGAAAGGTGTAGTACCGCGAGAGAACACTAGATGCTGCTATGAGCTGAAAGCTTGGGGAATTATGTAGGGCTCCCCTGTGAGCTTGCAGCCTTGGCACTCCCTCCCTCGTCAGGGATGGTCACAGTCAAGGAGAGCCAAGGTGAGGAAGTAAACAAAGGTGAGACTTACTTGTAGAAGGCAGTAGCAATTCACTCAAATTTAAAGTGTATTCAGAAATATACAAAGAGTGCAATTAACAAACTTCATTAAATAACTAAAACAGAGCACCCAGAGGAAACACACTCAGATACGGGGAGAACATACAAACTCAATGCAGAGAGGACCTGTGATCCAAACCCTGGTCTGCTAACTGAGAGACAGCAGGGCTTTCACCGTGCCACCCCAGCTTGGACTCCATATAAAGCAAATCTGACTTGGACTGCACATTATGAATCTTTTTTTGGTAATGTTGTTATCCAAAGCCTTTTACAAACTTTAGTGAAATTTTCTGTTATTTTAGTGATTAAAAGTGACGTAGAGAATAAGTGGTTGAAACTGAACCATCACCTTGTAGTTTACAGTTGAGTGCCCTGGCTGTTTTTCTGCATACCATAGATGGCAGCCTGAGATTTTGCCTTTCCAAGTCCTCATGTGGTACATAACAGTCAGTCAGTCATTGTCCAACCCATTATATCCTTTCACGGGGTCTGCTGGAGCCAATCCCAACCAGCACAGGGCACAAGGCAGGAACAGATCCCGGGCAGGTTGCCAGCACACCGCAGGGTACACACAAGCACACACTAGGGACAATTTAGGATCTCCAATGCACCTAACTTGCATGTCTTTGGACTGTGGGAGGAAACCAGTGCCCGGAGGAAACCCACACACACACATGGGGAGAACATGCAAACTCGATGCAAGGAGGACCCAGGAACAGGCCTTCTGACAAACCTCTTTGCTTCTCCATGTCTCTTCATTCAAGGCCTGCCTGATCTGACAGACTGCTGACCATAAGAGAATTTTAGTGCTGCTCCCCTTGAGATTTTTTTTTTTTTTTTTTTGGGGCACAGCACTCTTCCAGTTTGTTTGTTTATATATATATATATATATATTTTTTTTTTTATATATATTTTTATATAAAGAATTTTATTCTTTTTCAGTTTGACTGTCCACGCCTTCCTTACCATTTTCTGTACGAACCAAACAGTGGAGTCCATTGATGCATTAGGTTAATGAGCATTTTTTGTAGGTTGTGACCATGACATAGCAATCTATTGACAGAATGTCACTTGTGGATTGATTTATGACAGAAAGCACCTCATTAGAATGCTCAATAAGATATGTACACATGCTCAGGGGAGACTACTTAAAAAAACAAATAAAAGCTGTCCTGGTTTCCTGATAAATAAGAAATGCTCTCAGTTCCACCATGCCTGTAGTTCTCCTAGAAATAATGTCACCATCAAAAGGTGCTATGAGGTCTGACTGGGTGATGTTTCTCAAGGTAACAGCAAAATCATAAGGTAAAGATTAAGAGTCCGTGTTGATGCCAGCAGCCATTTAACATTTCTGTTTTCTGGGCGGCGGGACCTGGACCGAACCCGTTCTCTGGTCCCCAGTCCTGTGATGCAGGAGAAAGAGTTGACGTGGCGTGGAGTGATTGGTGATGTTTAAATATAAATAGGTATTGTGCCCACAGTCTGTGTGTCTCTCTGTCTCTCTCTGTCATGAACACACACTCTTACACTTAAAGACACAGCACATACTGTACATGCATAAACTGTGTCATGCCCACATTCACATTCAAACCCTCTGTGTATATAGTGCCCTCAAGAATTCCTCTGAAGCAGAACCTCCTGGCTAACTTGCAGAACTAAGAGGATATGACCTTTTCTGCATGAAATGGGCATGTTCATCTAAACTCCTCCCTGGTGCGTTTCTACATAAATGGGAACAGTCGGCGTCTCCAGTTGAGCTCTTGTGGTCAGTGATTACCTACTGGGCTTAACTGACACAGTGTAGGACTATGGGCACTGACAGCTCCAGGCTTAATGGAGGGAATATAAAACACTTCTAGGACAACAAAAAGTACTGTAGATACTCAATATCACAATTTACAGCATCTTGAGTGTAATTTCTGAAAATTAAAGCCTAGTAATACAGTGGAACCTCGGTTTGCGAGTAACTTGGTTTACGAGTGTTTTGCAAGACGAGCTAAATTTTTTAATAAATTTTGACTTGATAAACATGCGATGCCTTGCAATACGAGTAGTATGGATACACTTTGTCTGCTGAGCGTCATGTGATCACAACTGAGCTGATGGGTCTTCTCTCTCTCTCTCTCTCCTTATCTATCTCGCTCGCTCGTGTGTCTCTCTCTCCTTATCTCGCTCGCAGTGTCTCTCTCTCTCCTTATCTCACTCGCGTCTCTCTCTCTTCTCTTGAGTGCAATCGTCTCCTATTCTCCGTCTGAGTCTGCGTGCCTCACTCATATAGTCAACATCCATACGAGCGTATACTGTTTACTACAGCATTGTGAGTGTGTGTGTGTGTGTGTGTGTGTGTGTGTGTGTGTGTGTGTGTGTG
>JANRMT010062816.1:19042852-19067792 GCA_026402145.1 Polypterus bichir lapradei | reverse complement strand
ATACAAAGAGATCCTTAACAAATAATTATTGGCATATTTTCCCTCAGTTTAAAAAGGTTAAATTGTCGTCTTAATAAAAATTTTAAGGCAGTACTTCGGCGCTGCGAAGCGCGGGTATTTTGCTAGTATATATATAAGTAG
The DNA here is from genome assembly GCA_026402145.1 of Polypterus bichir lapradei. Lineage (NCBI taxonomy): Eukaryota > Metazoa > Chordata > Cladistia > Polypteriformes > Polypteridae > Polypterus > Polypterus bichir. The sequence goes on along the minus strand of JANRMT010062816.1, from coordinate 19,067,651 downwards.
GAAAAAATATTGTCCTGATTTTTACATTTTAAATTTGAAAAATTCAGAAAAGACCAAGTTAAACAAGTTAGAAAATATGCACACAGGTGCATTCAGGGTCTTAATGAACTGATTGGAAAGTTGGTGCAAATTACATTTTTTAGCTACTTTATCCAGACTTAGTTTTTGTTTATTACATTTAGTTATTTTACCAACGCCTTTATCCAGTTACTTAAAATTTCTGACATGCAATTCATTCCATTTTTTTTTTCTTTCTGTTGGAGCACAGGCAGGTGGAGTGACTTGCTCAGGGTCACACAGTGGTGTCAGTAGTGGGATTTGAACTTGCAACCTCAGAGTTTGAAGTCCAAAGCCATAATCCCAATGCTACATTGCCTTTTTGTTTGACATATGTTTTGTAACAATAAGTCAGTCTCTATATATGATATGTTATTACATGAATCGGTAGACCACATTAAATATGTGCTTTTTAGTAGCACTTTACAATGCCTTGTAGTTAAATTTGTAGCCCAAATACGCAATTGGTGGCTCAGCGGCCTTCATGGACAGCAGTGTCCATTTCAGGTGATGTCAAAATGGCGCCAGTTGATGTGCCATTGAAGAATATGTTCTTCCATGAAGGGTAGGGTTGCCAGACGTCCCTTGTATATGGGACATGTCCCATATTTGATCATTTTGTCCCCTGTCCCGTATTGACCTTTCAGGGACACCCAAGTTCATTTTCAAATTTCATAATAAAAATATATTTTTACTACCTTCTTACGGTACTTAGTTGTAACTTTATAAGTAATTATACTTCATTTTCTCAGATTCTCTTGATGAAAATAACCCAAATGTAACAAGGAAACTCGTGTTTGCTGCTTGTTTGCAGCTGGCTCAGTTGCTCTGGTTGGCTGAGGACAGCGACACTCTTACCGTTGTGCTCTCCAGCCGCGCTGCTGTGCACTTCTGGATCAGCATTTCAACATACAGTGACTGTCAACAAAGTCTGTTGTTACTACTTGCCACGGCCCACTTTTTTTCTAACTGCCTGTATTAAATAATAATAATATTTCTCTGTTGTCTATATTAAATATTTTCAAATGATTTCACTTTTACAGAATTTTTTTAGCTTGTATTAAATACTTTTCAAATGATTTTACTTTTGTTTTCCTCATAACCCATTAAAATCCTTGCTTTATGTTTATAACTTATGTCTCTACTTTTATATAATATATTGGTGTGTAGGGGGCATATATAAATTTCTATATATAGTAATATAGAGAGATTTTAAGAGTGTCTCGTATTTCTAATTTTCTAATCTGGCAACCCTAGTGAAGGGTGGCCAATCAGGTGTAATCAGAGTGCGATTAGCGTCTGTGTTTTTTGAAAAAGAGTACAATTAGCATTGAAGTAACAGAGTTTTTGCCCATCCCCACCACAGCGCTGAGCCTGTGTTTTCAGAAGTATACAGCTCTACAGAGTTTTCAGAAATATCATTGTTTTGGTTGAAAACACCAGGGTAGTTTGGACGAAAGGCAAAAACCTAGACTAATGTCCGCATTTTGAAATGAAAATGTAGCACTGTGGGCGGTAAGTGCATATACAGTGAGCCTTACGTTGTACCTGTCCTCTTCTAATCATTTCCAGATAAGAGACTTTTCTTTTACATTTAAATCCGTCTCAAGGAGCAGAAGACATGAGCTAGTGTACAAGTGACTTGACCTGCACCTCTTGAGTAAAAGAGGAAAATAGACAAAATAAGAAAGTTGAAGCAACCTCTCTCAAGGTGAAATTGAAATAGTAAACTAATCCATAACTAGAGTTGCACAGAATGTTTCTTTCTATTGTAAGGTGTCACAGATGACACAAGGGATGTCGGGATAGTCCCCCAGTTGGACAATATTTCTCCTCGGCCACGAGAGGGCAGCCGCCCGGGTCTAATTGGGGGCCGCAGAGATGGAGCTGGGATGCTCAGTATGAGAGGACGTGGCCACCGCCAGGGGGCGCCTGGACAATTAGAGAAGCCTGGATGGCAGCACTTCCGCCACACTAGGAAGTGCTGCCGAAAGTAATTCCGAGGACACCCGGAGTGCTTACAGGTGCTTTCATGACACTTCTGCCACACCAGGAAGTGACGTCAAGGAGAGCACCTGGGGCTCATCCGGGTCATGATAAAAGGGGACGCCTCCTTCCAGTAGACGAGCCAGAGTTGGGAGGAAGGAGACGAAGCTTGTGAGGAGGGACAGGAGGTCGAGAGAGAGAGAGAGAGAGAGAGAGAGAGAGAAAGAAGAAGATAAAGGAAGAGAGTTGGTGCTTAAAGACATTGTGGTTCTGAGAATATTAATAAAAGAAGTGTGTTTTGGACATTCTGGTGTTGGCCTGTCTGTGTCTGGGGTACTCTTTCCACAAAGGTAAACGAGTTCACAAATTCGCCAGTGCTTTTCAATGCTTTTAAAATTCTAAAAATGTGAACGACGCGCTCTATTTGAGATATCTCAGTGAAAATTAGACTGTCCTGACAAATTTCCTTAAAGTGTGTCAAATTTGAACAAAATTAGTCTATCGGGAGGCAAGTTGTTTCATGAGGACAAACGGACAGACAGACCAACATGGGTATCACAGTAGGTGCTGTTTACATTATTGGAGAACAGGCCTAAAAATATAAGAAAGGAAGGATGGATGGATAGAGAGATGGAAGTGGATATGAAAGGTACAATAAAAAATGCTAGATATGGATGACACTGTATTGTAGATATGAATAGCTGTGTAGTGGATTGAAGAACATGAAATGCACTATATAAGAGACAGGTAGATATGAATAGCACTATACAGTGATCCCTCGCTATATCACGCTTCGACTTTCGCGGCTTCACTCTATTGCGATTTTTTCTCATACACGCTTACGTCACTACGCATGCGCTTTCTGAGAACTTTTATCTAACCCCATGATGGCTCCTAAACGTGCTGCTTTTTCTAAGCCTTCTGACAATAAAACTAAGTGCCGGAGGAAGATGCTTACTATCCAGGAGAAGGTGAAACTCTTGGATATGATCAAAGATGGCAATACCCTACAAAAGCCACCTCACGCATATGAAAAGACAGCGCCAGCAACTGCCTATCAAGATGTTCTTCAGCGGTGCACCCACTGCCTACTCCTAGTACTCCTTTAGCGGAAGAAGACAACGACACACCTGATGAAGATACTGCACCACCTGAAGACTCTCCTACTGAGGTCGTGTCTTCATAGGTTTGTGGTTGTGTGTAAGAACTGTGTGTGTGTAATTAAATGTACAGTACAATAATCTACTATATAAAAGCGGTTGTGATTGTCCTTCTGTCCCGTGAGTGCAAAGCGTAGCAGTATTCCGCTTATCACAGACTTACTACTTGCGGCTTGCGGTACGAAGCGACGCGATGAGATCAGAGTTCTGGTGCTCCCATCGTTCCCTTGCTTTTGTGCGCGATGCGCTGGAAAAATAGACAAAACGATGTCTCTGGAAATAATTAATGTTGATGGAGTACAAATGCCTCACCGTGTAATAAATATCAGGGGAGATGGTGCTTGCTTATTCTCATCTATAGCTTATTTAGTGCATGAAACTCCATCTTTAGCGGTACAGATTCGGGCTGACATTGTATGACTTTGGACAGGCACTCGAGGGGATAAAAAAAATGTAGGTTTTCGGGAGATGTTATGAATGGGCACTTTGTTCTCATTCCCTACACTTATATGCCTGATGTACACATGGAGCGCATACAAATTGAGGATAAAAGTCGGTCGCCTTAAAAGGCGGGTGAGCCTAGTAATATGATATTTGTAACGTCTAATATGTCTTATTTACTCTTTTTTTGTCTAATATATTGGGTAATACGAGTGTAATGGTGACTAAAGGGTGTTATTTCATGTGTAGAGGGCTCTAATAATGTTAAAAAACGTATTTAGAAGGTCGTAAACAGGTTTTCTATACTCTAACTGCGAAAATATTCGATGTATAAATAAAGAATCCTACTTTGCGAAAATTCATTTATCACGGTAGAGTCTGGAACGGATTAACCGTGATAAACGAGGGTTCACTGTACAGAGTATTGATAGATAGGAAAGACACTATATAATACAAGGAACGTTCAAAAAGATTCCGCACATTTTTTTAACTCTACTTATAAAGAACTAGGAGGTTTGCCCCCTGCTTGCTTCGCTCGCCAACCCCTCCAGCCACTTTGCGTCTCATTGCAGCTCGCGTTGTGAAGAGCGGGGTTGAACACACCCCCAAGGAGATGCGGTCGCTCCTCTTAAACGGTGATACAATGGGAAACGAATAGTTTTTTTTTTACCTCCTCTTTGTTTGATCAGCTGCTGGCTTGCTTCAGACATTTAAAATCCTATGTTTTCCAGCAGGGGGCGATAGCTTCCTGGTTGGAATAAATTCTTTTTTAATTGTGGCATCTTAAGTAACCTGAAACTATATAGATTTTGATATGGACGCTATATAGCATCTGACCCGACAGACTCGCACTGAGGCATGTGTAAAACACTAAGAACTTTTATTTTTCTTCACCTGTGGAGCACGTCTTCCCCGTGAACCCTACAGGCAATACACAGTCCCAAAAGCACTTTAAGGCAACACAAAACACTTTTCTGGCTTAACACTTAAAGGTGTGCTGGGCAATGTTCCAAGGTTTTATACCCTTTCTCCAAGTGCAGGCCCCCACTTAGGTAAATCATGCCATTCCAAACAAGGAAAAGAATTCATGCTGACTCTGTCACACTAATGTCACATGGTACAATGCCCATTTTTGTAGTTGTCCCTTTCTTGTCTTCTAATACTTGCCTAGCAGTTCTAAGTGATGAGCCCCTGTGTGCTAAATCAAGTGAATGGATTTATAAAATATTTTCTGTACAGATCACAGTGACATACAGTATTAAACTTATGTGCTTATTACAGCCTGTACAGCAGCTGTCCTACTCTTTGTCTTTTATTTCCGGCCCTGGGTGTGGTTAAATCTCTTGGCAGAAAATCTTGTCTCACAGGACATGAGTTCTTGATATTTTTTAGTGATTTAAAAACGGAATAGGAATCTGAAAATCTAACAACATCACATTAAATTCTGAAAAGAACGATACCAAACATATGTATGTAGGTTTTAAATTAAGCCCAATTTAAAGCGTGACAAAAAAGTCACATAAAATTGTTGCACTTTTAGGCTTAGGATTTTATATATAGAAAGCAGATTTCAAAAACAAGTGACATCACTTTTCTACATAGTCACCTTCCTTTGCGATTTAAATTTTCCCAACGTCGTACCGACTTTTTCATGCCCAATTACTCCTCCCGCCTTCGCTGTTTCCGACAAAAATGTAAAAAGTGTAGAAGCTTTTTGAACATCCCTCGTAGATTTGAATAGCACTGTGTAGTGGACTGACAGATCTGAAAGGCGCTCTATGCTACTTGGATAGGATAGACAGAAATGTAAGATGCTACCCAATAAACATTAGTGAAGGTAGTACTGGCGCACTGATAGATAGGCTGATGTCAGCATGACAGACAGAGCTGAGAAACCCATTTTCTGTAAGTTGTTTTTTCTTTCTCTTTTTTATTTATAATGGCAGTGTAAAAATGCTTTGTGATAATGAAATGCACCATATCAACAACAGATGTCCAGATCGATCACTTGAATATCTGAGACTATTTTGTTACGCCTAAAGATCAATATAAACATGAATAAGTCATGAAAGTCGTGTTTTGTTTTTTTCCTTCATAGAAATCACAGTGATGTTGGAAGTGAACTACATTGATGTAATAAAGGCTTTGTATCACATGTATCTCTTCAGGTCTCGATTTAATAAAATTAATTCCTTTATTCAGCTTGATCTGACAGGTAATGTGATGAATTTTTGACCCGCTGAATCACAATAAAATGTTGTTGTTTCTTTCCTGTTTTTCCAGTCAGCGCCCGCCTGCTTTCATCTTATGGCTCGTGCCCTCCAGTCATTTTTTTTTTCCTGTGTGCGTTTTAAAATTCTGTCATTTTTTCCTAAATTGATGTTAGATATTCAGCCTTTCCAGATATGTGTAAAGTTGTGCCAGACTGAAGTGTGGCCTTTGTGTCACCTGCTCACCGTTTTCGGGGATTGTCAATTGAGCCTTGTCCCACTGACATGTGTCGAGGCAGCCTGTTATTAAAGGTTTCCAGCCTTCATCTTTGGCAGCCCCTCCATGGATTTAAATCTGCACCTGCTCATGGAGGGGGAGACCAGCCAGTAGAGATTAGGCGATATTTTTTTTCACTAATCCTCCATCTTTCTGAAAAATTCTGTTGTGTAGTGACTCTTGAAATAAAGCACTTTTATTAGCATCCTGATTGTGCCTATCAACAGCTGTATAACTCGTGATAAAAGAACAGGGGAAAAAAAAAAAGTCTTTTCTTTTCCTGGGCTTCTCTCCAAATGTCTCTGGAGTACAACAATGTATCGTACCATCTTGTCTTAATGTACGTCTTGCTCAACAAATTGCTCAGTTTACTTTCGAGGTTGCAAAGGTCTATTAATATTTGATAGGAGCTCACTGTTGATGAGCAGACTCAATGACTTCCTTATCTTATTTAGTCAAGCACCAGCATTAGGCAGAGAAAATCTTTACTAAGGAGGACAGGGGGCTCAATAAAACTAGTGATGGGCCTGGGGAATTCGAATAAATGCTGATGCTGCTTACAAGTGCTGGTTTTAAACTGGAACTCTGAATACGCTAGATTTACAAAGTAAAAGGTAACATAACATCCTATTCCCAAACTTGCTAAATCCTGTTGTCTTCGAGAGGTAAAGCCTCTCCTTACAACGCTGAGGGCAAGGCAGGGAACAGCCATGGACAGAATCCAACATCAGGCATTTTGGTATTTTATGATTGGTCATTTACCAATCATAAAATCAGAGATAGAAGTACCAATACAGAGGCTGTGTAAAAGAAGTGTCCTCCTCTTTCCTGAAGAGGCTGAGCTTGTTTGGTGTATGCAGGCCACCTTAACATTTTTTTTACTAATCTGTGGTGGCAGAGTGGTGGCTCTGAGGCTAGGGATCTGTGCGGGCAATCGGAAGGTTGCCAGTTCAAATTCCATAAACACCAAAAGTAACTCTACTTGAGCAAGGCCCTTAACCTACAATTGCTCCATCCTGGGTATGACGTTAATCTGCATCCAGCCCTGTAGGTAGGCCCTCCAAACTCCAGGGAAAAACCTGGGGGTTTGTTGACAGGATTGGCACTCCTGCCACCATAAAACAACCTCACACTGGTTCCATTTCATCTGTACTAGTGTGGTGCTGGGGTGTCACCCGTTGCATGGCTGCACTCGGGTCCTAACCTGTGGTCCTGTGTTGGTTTGTCATGTGGTGGGTGTGGCAATGCGCTGTATCAGCGTGTGCTCCAAACCTCTTTCTCTCTGTGGTGGCCATCTTCTATATGGTTGTGTGCCGGGAAAATTAGCATTAGTGCCAACAGACTAAACAAATGGATTTAAAAGACTGGTTCAATATTGGGAGTGTCGGGCTGGTCCCCCTGGAGGAAATGGTAGGACAGCGGGTCACTTGGGAAGCTGCTTGCTATTCTGGACAAGCACCCTGATCCCCTATAAGAGGAACCCGTTCAGCGACAGACTGAGACAATTGTTTTGCTCCAAGCACCATGTGAGATCATTTTTACCCTCAGCCATCAGGCACTATAATGAGTCACCCCTTGGCTGAGGTGGTATTGTGCCCTGTATGCAGAACGGCACTGAGCTGGTATAGCAGACATCTTAAGACAATGATGCCATGTGCCAATACACTGTGCCAATGAATGACATTCTGTACTTCAAAATTGTAACTTGTAAGTATGTGTGATTCAAATCACTTTACACTTGATAAATTATCTATGCTTTGTTAATACATTTACACCCAACATATAACACAACTATATATATACCTTTTATGTCTGTCTGTGTGTGTCTGTCTACCAATCATATATGGTGCTGTTTATATTTATCTGTTTGTCTGTATACATCTATTTATCCACCTCCCCCTCTCTCTCTCATATAAAATAATCTTCTAACCAGTTTAGAGTTCCAAGATCGGTGGTTACAAGACGGGAGCCAACACAGGACAGAGCATTCTGTTATTCATTCCCACTCTCCTTAACACTGGGGTCAATTAACTTACTCAGCACATCTTGAGGATATGGGAGGGAAATATAATAAAAGTGGTTTCCCAATGGCTAGTTTTGCTTTTTAAAGTGGGGTGATGTAGGGGAAAAGAACCAAAGTCAGTATGGGGTGGACTAATTTTACAGCTTTATTGAAGAAGAACAATCGGACATGTACAGTAAGTCATGAAAATAATGGAAAAGTGTTGAAGGCTTTCACTTTACTTTCGCATTCTGTTTTTTCTTCTGAGGTAAGGAAGTAATATGCTTTAAGGTAAACAGACAGAAGGGTTTTTCTACTCACTAGTCATGGCACCAGCGAGTGGCAATGTGTTGCATGTCGACTCTGTGCATATGACAGTAATAAGCCTTTGAAGTTTTAATGTATGAATATAGCTTGCATATTCTCCCCATAAGACCCAGGTTCGCTTCCCGGGTCTTCCCTGCGTGGAGTTTGCATGTTCTCCCTGTGTCTGCATGGGTTTACTCCTGGTGCTCTGATTTCCTCCCACAGTCCAGAGACATGCAGGTTAGGTGCATTGGCGATCCTAAATTGTCCCTAGTGTGTGTTAGGTGTGTGTGTGTGTGTGCCCTGCGATGGGTTAGTGCCCTGCCTAGGGTTTGTTTCTGCCTTGCGCCCTGTGCTGGGTGGGATTCTCCCCATATCTGTGTGGTTTTTCCTCCTACATTACGTATGTCTTAATCGTTTGATTGCAGGCGAGTATGCCTGGCAATGAACTGGCACCCTATCTAGGTTTGGTTGCCACCTTGTAACTCATTTTAATAATGATAAGCACGGACCACCTACAGTCCTGCATAAAATTACATAATCAGTTTTGAAGATGAATGGCTCAATTTAATAATCTAATATATAATAGCACAGTGGATAGTTTTGCTTCCTCACAGATCGAGCATCTGAGTTTGCACCTGGCCATTATCTGCATTGAGTTTGCAAGTACTTCCCGTGCCTGAGTGGGTTTTTCTCTTGGTACTCCAGTTTTCCTCCCACAACTCGGAGACCTACATTTTGAGTGACCTGTAGATTCTCAATTTGCCACATGTGAGTGCAGGTACGCCATCCACTGTCGTTTCCTGCCTTGTGCCCAAGGCTTTAGGATGGACTTCAGCGGCTCATAATGCTGAATGCATTAAGAAGGTTTGAGAATGTTAATTTATAACATAATTTAATGCAATAGTAGTAGTAGTAATATTGTCATAATTAAATTCTTTCTTGAGCGTGTAATCAATGATGCAACACATCTTCTCGATATGGTGCCATGATCAAGAAGAAGGTCTTAAAATGCTGAACTTTATTTTAATTAACTGAAAATACTTTTTATCTTACCAAATGTACTCCTTACTCCTGATCTGATTCTATGGCTCCATTACCTAAAACTCTGTAGAACAACAACAACAACATTTATTTCTATAGCACATTTTCATACACATGATGGAGCTCAATGTGTTTTACATGATGAAGAAAGAGAAAAAAGACAAAATAAATAAGATTTAAAATAAGGGAACACTAATTAACATAGAATAAGAGTAAGGTCCGATGGCCAGGGAGGACAGATAAAACAAAAAACTCCAGACGGCTGGAGAAAAAAAAAATAAAAAATCTGCAGGGGGTCCGAGGCCACAAGACCACCCAGCCCCCTCTAGGCATTCTACCTAACATCATTGACCTCAATCAGTCCTCATTGTATTCAGGGTTCTCATGGAAGGACTTGATGATGAAGGTCATGTGGACTTCTGGCCTTTAATCTATTAATGGAGGGAGATCACGGTGCTTTGATCAGGTGGTAGTGATGCAGATCGCCACCACAGAAAACCGGAAAAAGAACAGCAGAGAAAGTAGGGGCTAGTGCAGATTTTGAAGTGACCATGAATATTAATAACAATTAATTGACGTCAATATTGCTGCTACTTCTTTGTTTTGTCTTTGCACAATGTCTTGTTTTTGTTTTAATTTTAAATATAATTTTAAATTTTATTTTTAATTTATTATTTGCACATCATGTTGTTACTCTGTGGACCCTGAGCTTCGCAATTTTGTCTATCTGTATACTTGTATATGGTTGAGATGACAATAAAGTTCACTTTGACTTGACTTTGAATAGTTACACCTAAATTCTTTACCTCCGCCTTGACTTTTAATCCTAATGCATCAAGTTTCTTTCTGATAACCTCATTATATCCATTATTGCCAATCACTAAAATTTCTGTTTTCTCTTTATTTAGTTTGAGAAAATTATTACTCATCCATTCAGAAACACAAGTAAGACATTGGAGTCAGTGAGTCAAGAGAGTCGGGGTCATCAGGCACTATTGATAAATACAGTTGTGTGTCATCAGCATAGCTGTGGTAGCTCATGTTATTCCCCGAGATAATCCGACCTCATGGAAGCATGGAGATCAAAAAGAGCAGCGGACCCCGGATAGAGCTTTGTGGAACACCATATAGGATATCGTGTCTTTGAAGTATAATTACCACAACTAACAATTTTCTACCTGCCAAGTAGGACTCAAACCAATTTAAGCCACTGCCAGAGAGGCCCACCCATTGACTGAGGCGATTTCTAAGAATATTGTGGTCAGTCAGACATTCTCCAACCCGTTATATCTTAACACAGGGTCACGGGTGGCAGCTGGAGCCAATCCCAGCCAGCACAGGGTGCAAGGCAGGAACAAACCCACCACAGAATATTGTGATCAATGGTATCAAATGCAGCACTCAGATCTTAGAGGATGAGAACAGATAAAGAAATATAAAGGCAGCACTGTGACTCAGTATTGGGTGCAGCTGCCTCATGGATCCAGCATCGTGGGTTCAAATCCCACAATCGGTCATTGTCTGCAAAACATTCATGTGTTATCCTCGTGTCTGTACTGGAGATTAAAACTGATGTCGAGTAGGTTAATGGTTGACTCAAACTAGAAAAGTGTGGGTGTGTGAGTGGGCCCTGTAGGAGACTAATGCCCTTTCCATAGCTTTTTCTTGTGTTGTGCCCACTGCTATTGGGACCCTGAACAGACATGAGAGTGCAATTTTATAATGCAGTCTAATATAACATGGTGGCATGGCACCCTGTCCAGAGCTTTTTCCTGTGTGGAGCCCAGTAAATATGGCCCTCTTTGGCCTTAAGATAAGATAAAATAAGAAACTTAATTCAAGGGGAAAGTTCAGATGCACAGACCAGCAGAAACATAAAAAGGAAAGATGCAGACTCACAGGATAAAGAATGTAATCAATCAATCAATTGATTCATAAATAAGTAAAATGTGCGTTGTGCAGAAATTGTAAAATGAACTTCAAAATGATAAGAATTTAGTTTGGGACATTGGGAGGAAGCACTGAATTGCCTGGTAGCAATGGGCAGAAAAGAGGGCCCCCCCCCCCACCCCCCCGACAGGCTTCTTATCACTCCGTGGAGGAATGAGCCTGTGGTTTAAAATGCTCCAAGAAAGCGCCTCCTAGAGGAGATGAAAAGGATTTTTCTTAATGCCAGTGTAAAGAATTTTATCCACCTTATTAAAGGCTCATTCCTTACAGCTTACTTACAAAAGTTAAGCAGGTTTAATTTTGAAATTCTACGTGTAACAGTCATAATTGAATCCTACTTGCGTACATATATACAGCCATAGCCTGCAGCTCGGTCGCTGTGTGAGGCGGAGCTGCGTCACCCATCACCACGCCTCCCATGTAGTTGGCTGCCTGCCTATAGTGCGTCCCCAATAAATATATACACACACACACATACATACATGTATATATATGACTTATTTCATGACTTACTCATCATGAAATCTCCCAAACCATCTAGACTTGGGACTTGAAATTTGAAATGTAGGTTACCCTTGGCCCAAAGGAGCTCGCTGAGAAACGGTTTTTAAAATTTCCTGGTCCAAGCACATTCTGTCTGTGTGTCTGTCTGCTTTTCACAAGAGAATCACTTAACGGATTTAGATCTGGTTGTTTTCTATAATTTGCTTGAACTTTCCAGTTGATTTTGTGACTTCTCTCATCGCGCTAAGTACAATAGTTCGTTTGCGGTGCTGATGTATTTATGCCAATCCAAGATAGTGGCTGTGGGCCGAGAACAGGGGGGCAGGGCCTTTCTCATTCACTTGTCAGCCTCTGTTTGAGTCACTCTACCTCTCGCCACATGTTGGAGCGCACCTCCCCTCCGCTTAGCTAACGATACCTGTTTGTTCAACAGACATTGTCATCTAGAGATTGTTAAGGAGTAACATTGGACGTTTTTGAGAGTGAGATCAGAGCTCCATGTGTTTTAGAGGGTACCTGTTGATTGGCAGAGATATCACGGCTATGTGCTTTTCTCCCCACGCGGGGAACGCTCTCCCGTCAGAGCTGAACACCATCAGATACAGTGCCAGTGTCTATTTATTTAAAAAGTTTGTCCTGTTTCATTACTATGTGGGCGTCACTACGGGGTACAGCTAGTCTTACTATAAATGTTTGTGAAAAGCCACTTGTTGGAATGACATGCGGGCATTATATTTCATAAGATAGTATACTACAAATCCTGAGGTTTTCATCTTAGATAGATAGCACAGCTAGTTACAATACAATATGCCATACTGATGTCTGTTCAGTGTTGGATCTTACCTTGTACCCAATGTGGTCGAGATAGGCGGCATGTCCCAAAAGACGCTGCTTCAAAATAAGCACATTTGAAGAATGACTGACTCTTTCCCTAGTACTTCATATCAAATCCAAAATGAGCAGACAGCAAATGGAAGACAAGTCTCTGCCTTGAGAGTCGAATTCTTGGTTTGGGTGACGTCTCCCTTCGACCCTGAATGAAATACGGATTCAGAAACTGAGCAAGCAACACACCGTGACATACACTTTTACAATAACAAAGTCAGACTGGAAGCATTCCAAGAGTCTCGTTGGAATTAAATCAAAATAATGTGCTGTTATTGTGCGATCAAACGCTTTTATTACACACACTATTTCAAAACACACTTTTAGTGGATGACAGATAAAGTATAAAAATAAAGCATAACTCACCCAGTGTTCAAGTCTAATCATTCATAATCCACTGTCAGCTTTGTAATGCAAATGAGCTGGCCAGTTTTTGGCATTGCTTGACCGCTTTTTCCGTTGACCTTGTTATTTTTTTTTCTACTCATATATTTACAGCCTCCTTCAGCAGAAAACTGACAAGAGCAGAACGTTGAGGTTGCAGAGCAGTAGCTGATTCAGATGGTTCTCTTCATTTCACCTTTCTCACATCACTGTAAAGATACAGAACCAAAAGAGCAAAAGATGCCCAACTTATCAAATAAAAAAAAAACTGATGCATAAAAGAGTAAATGGAAAGATTTGTTGATGGCATCGGCTCTGGCCACCAAAAAACTGAACTGTTTACGTGGCTTATAAAGGGAGCGAATGAATGAGGTGCTTGTGCTGTCTGTCAACAGCTGGTGATAATCCCAACCCTTCATTTTGTTCACGTTTGCCTTAACAGTGCAAGTCCAGTTTTAGATAATTGATACCTAAAACCGTTCACTCAGGAAAGGTGGAAGGCTTACAAATAACAGCAGGAATGATTTGACAGAAAGAAGTGAGGGCCATGGTGGAAAGTTGAACTCTGCACTCTTACTGCAAGTCACATACTGCTGTTTAAAGAAGAAGGCAGTGTGGTGGCAGAGTGGTTAGTACTGCTGCCTCACAGCTTCAGGAGACTTGATCTGAACCTTAGCCCCATCACTGATGTTTGCAGTTCCTCCCTATCTCTCCATCGGTTTGCATTTTCCTAAAATGTTCATGATGGAGATTCTCCAGATACTCCAGTCTTCCTCCCACGTACCTTGATGTCATAGGTTGATTAGTGACTCCATACTGGCCTGCTATAAGAAAGTGTGGTTGTTAGAATCCGTTCTTTAATGAACTAGCATCAGGGTTTGAGTCCTACTTTTAAACCAAGGCTGCTGGGATGGACTCTGCTCCGCCCCTTCAGTCTGAAATTGATTAAGAGAAGTACAATAATGCATGAATGAGATAATGTAATATTATGCCACTTCATTTCCTGGCTTCAATTTAAATCAATTTAAGCTTGTAGGGAGTCGGCAACAATCCCAGCAGCACTTGGTGCAAGGCAGGAGCCTACACCAGATAGGTTGCCATTTCATCACAGGGCAGACTTTGTGTACAGACCAATATTGTGGTTTCATAATTCAAAGACATAATGTTTACAATACAACATTGTAGTTAACATTATACAAAGTTATTGTCTGTTATACCAGCATTTTTATCACTCTTTAATATTGTTTATCAGTATGCTGCTGCTGGAGTATGTGAATTTCTCCTTGGGATTAATAAAGTATCTATCTATAACTCCATTGTTTATCTTTATATTTAATACACTACCATGGCTGTCCGTTTGTCTGTCCAGGATTTTAAATTGCCTGTAGCTCGCAAACCATTTCACCTATTGACCTGGAATTTGGTACACATATACTATATGGCGTCTACTATCTGCTTTTGGGGTGATGATTGACCTTCAAGGTTATTCCTCTTTTTATTTTATCATTGAATCAACTCTGGGCAGCGGGCAGCAGGGTGGCTGTGCGGCACATGCATAACGGGCGCCGTTCTCATCCCTACCACCTTCGCTGTCACTTCCCCTACCTCTTCATATCTTAAATCATTCTTGAGGCAGATTGAAGACTTAGGGGACAGCTTAAGTGAAAAATTAAAGAAAATGTACTGAGAAATTGCAACACAAACACTGACTTAATCAGTTTTAACATGAAAAGATGCTGACTGAAGAAGAGATGAAGTGGGCCGGTAAGGTGGAGAAAAGAAGAGCTATGCAGGAAACAGCAAGCGCATCAACCTCTGAGCAAAGGAGTGCTAAACATACAGAGAAAGAGGAGGATAACTAGGAATGCTCAAGTCAAGTGTGTTCACTGCACGTTATCATGCAGTGCGCTGTTCTCATATAATACAGGGTGGCGCAGAGAAACGGGAAATTTTGGAACTAGGTGTTGGTGACCCTGGGGCATGGGCAGTTGTTTGGGACCAATGCAACCTCGTTTAGGACCCCTTGCCATTAGTTATAATGGATCATTGGAGTGGTTCACTATGTTCACTATTATTAGAATGGTGACAGTGTGACTGCTGCGCAATGGGAATTTTGGCGTCATTACCAGTTAGGACGTTACGATCGTGTCCCATCTGCTCATGCAATTACAACATGGGTGCATAATAAAAGAAACGGGTTTGGCCTTAAAAAAGAAGTCCCCAGGTGAAGCCACATGGCATACTGCCCGACAATTGATGGCAGCTATTCAACGAATGTTTGGAAGGTGCGTCATTTCACGCAATGGTAACGTTTCATGGCCTCCGAGATCTCCAGATCTCACTGTTTGTGATATTTCTTTTTTTTTTTCTTTGGGGAAATCTTAAAAGCCAGACACGTCCTGCCACTATTGATGACCTAAAATGGATGATTGAAGAGGAAATCGCTGGCATTCCTCTTGACATGTGACATCAAGCAATGCAGAATTTTCCCATCAGGCTGTCAGAAATGTACAACAACTTCATGATGTTTTCTTCAAAACATAAAATGAATATTAAGTGAATATTGATCACCATCTTTAATTGCATATCCTATACAATACATTTCATCATGTATTTTGTAGTCTGCGTGGGTTTCCTCCAGGTACTCCGGTTTCCTCCCACAGTCCAAAGACATGCAGGTTAGGTAGATCGGCGATTCTGCATTTTCCCTAGTGTGTGTTGGGTGTGTGTGTGTGTGTGTTCGCCCTGCGGTGGGCTGGCGCCCTGCCCGGGGTTTGTTTCCTGCCTTGTGCCCTGTGTTGGCTGGGATTGGCTCCAACAGACCACCGTGACCCTGTAGTTAGGATATAGCGGGTTGGATAATGGATGGATGGATGTACAGTATTTTGTAATGCGTCTATTTGTGCATTGAACATCAATTGAAAATGTCCTGTTTCCTTAGTGAAGGGCTGCTTCAACGTCCATCAGCAATGAGGAATAATATCCCAGGCTGAGAATGAACTGAGCCTCTTCTGCTCTGTCTTTGAAGCCCTGTGACAGAACACAAACGGGAAAATTAGTGTGGCTGGGATCAAGGGACATCTCCTGGACTGCCTATTTCCACCTGCGTAATATTAATCGCATTCACCCCTCACTCACTCCCCACACCACTGCTATCCTTGTTCACAGCCTTGTCACTTCTCGGCTGGATTATTTTAATTCCCTTTTTTTGGTCTTTCTCGCAGATCTCTTTGTAAACTTCAACTGGTCCAGAATTCAGCTGCCCGTATCATTACTAGACCCCCCTCTATTCACCACATCACTCCCGTCTTGCAGCAGCTTCATTGGCTTCCAGTTCAGTTCCGAATTCAATTTAAAATTCTTCTGTTAACTTTTAAGGCTCCCCACAAACTCGCCCCTCCATATCTATCCGACCTCCTCCATGTTGTCATTCCCTCCCGTACCCTTAGATCCTCTTCCTCTTCCTCCATCCACTTGACTGTCCCCTTCTCCCGTCTTACCACCATGGGGGGGGGGGGCACAGCATTCAGTTGCTCTGCTGCTCAGCTCTGGAAGTCACTACCATCTGAGCTTAGAAATATTGAATCATTTTCACTTTTCAAAATTAAACTTAAAACTCATCTATTTAAGACTGCTTTTTCTCTTTGACTACATATGCTCTGTCTGATTTTAAATTTTGTATTTTACTTTTGTTTATAATGTTTGTTTTTGTCTTGTTTGGTGTCCTTGAGTGTTTAGAAAGGCGCCCACAAATAAATCGAATATTATTATTATTATTATTATTATGTGAAGTGCCCCCAATAGGCTCTGTAAGGTCTTTGATTATAACAGCCTGAATGTGCACCCTGATAAGGTCTGCTGGCCATCTCCCTGTTTCACTTACTTTATGTAAGGGCTCAGCACGTCTTACAAGAAATGCCGTAAATGTGATTTTCAGACTGGCGAAAGTCCCGTTGTTCAATATTGAACTTAAAAAAGGGACCAGGTAGAAGGGTACTGTTGGTGACACATTTACATGTGACACAAATTACAGCTCAGAGTGCCTGGTGAGGAATGTGGCCCTCCTCTATGACGTTTTTGAAGGTTAGGTGGTTGATGAGAGGAGACCAAGTAAGGGTAAGGATTAAAGGTTCCTATGGAAGGTCACAGAGAGCCTATCTGACAGCTCTGCATGCATGGCAGGAAACAACCATGGGTAGAACGGCAGCCCCACTCGCTCACGCAACCACATTCGCACAGGGCCAGTTGGGAATCTCCAGCCAACCTAACTACCACATTTTTGGGGTGATGGATTCCCCTCAATCTGTGACCATTTCCCCCAGTTTTTTTTTTTTTTTTTTTTTGCTCCAAGGTTGGAACCCCAAACTCTGACATCCATCCATCTTCTAAACCCACTTCATCCTGAGCAGGGCAATGGAGAAGCTGGAGCCAATCCCAGCAAGCACAGAGTGAAAGGCAGGCAAAATCCCAGGACAGGGCACCAGTCCATTGAAAATTCCAATGTAAAATAATCTAATTTTATTTATTGCAGATATTTCCACTGTAACAGCATGTTGACAATTGACATTTCCTCATTAAATAAAGACACTTCTCATCCATTTCAATGGTTTTGCAAACAAGTCTGTTTTAAGGGCTGGATCACAAATGTCCACACTTTATCTTTGTTTCAGATTTGTAAATTAAACGTAGCTTCAGTAAACTGTATGACTTTTTACAAGGCTTCACTTCTTTGTGGCAACTAATGAGTTGTGAAAGAAAACACCTCCTTTATTGACTAACTTGGTGAAGCATAAAATGCTAGCGCAGTGCGTTTCTAAATAAGCCGACACTGGCAGATGTTGTTACCTGATTTGGCCGCTTTGAGTCTTGTACTTCAGATGCAAATGTCAGCCTGCCAGCTTTAGCAGGGCTCCGCAGAGCTGTTAGCACCGACAGCCACTATTTCTAATTGTAGAGTGGCAACAGCGGTAACCCATGTTGGAGCGCGCCTTGATTTACTGACTGCAGATATGGAGCTGCATTGCTTCCCTTGAAACCTGAAGCAAAAAATAAATCAAATTCGAGCAACTGTACCATAAACCCGGCAGGGGCCCCATTTTTACCTTTTTGCTGCTGATGTCTTGACTGAAATGGCAATGCTGTGATATTACTGAGCAGTGCCCAGTTTATGTTCAAATTGTAACGAGTGCAGTGGGTGTTGTAATGGCAGGCGTTTGGGTTTACTCAGTTTGAGTGGACGTGTGCTGAGGTCTGGACGCTTGCAAAAACTGCAGACCACACAAACCACTCCGGCTAAATAGAACACAAGGACAAGCTGAGCTGACTTATATTAAATATACCATCTGTATCTACTATAATGATAAAGGTGGGTGGGGGGGATTATATTAAATGGGGTACCCAGCCAGTCCCCCACCTTTAACAAAGAAAAACAGGATAAATAAAAGAATTGAAAGTGATACATTTAAAGAAAAGTGTCCTCTTTTCCTATAGAATAGATTATCTCTGTGATTCAGGGTAGTCTTTGTCCATGGATCTCAGTCCTCATTCAGATACGCATTCCCCAATGAATGGCCACTTCTGGTGCCATTGTTTCCTAAATAGCGCCCAGGGTGGAGGAGGTGGGACCTTCAGGAGAAAACCAGAAGTGACAGCAGGGTCCTTCTAGAAACTCGTCTTCCGGTCTGCAGGTGAAAGAGAAGCAGGCATTAGTGTGACCATGGTGTCAGGCGCTAGGGGTGGGAGGCGTACCTTATCTGAGCCTCTCCGTGTGCACACTTGTGACTCTGTCTGTCTGGATCTATCATTATATAGTGCCTTTCATATCTATCTATTTATCTATCTATCTATTATATAGTGCCTTTCACATTTATCTATATATTGATCTGTCTATCTATCTGTTAGATAAATGTGAACTGTCTGTCTTGATCTACAGTATCATTATATAGTGCCTTTCATATCTGTCTATCTATCTATCATATAGTGACTTTCATTTTCTATCTATTTTCCTCTCTCTTATAAATTGCCTTTAATATCTCTATATTATAGTTCACTTCATGTCTCTATGCAGTGTCTGTTTATCTATTATACTAGCTGTGCTACCCATCTAAGACGGTTTGAAATTGTTAATTACTAAATAGATCTCAGCGTTAAACGTTTGCAGTGCACCATGCAACGAATATGTCTCTATTATATGCCATTTATTATGGGATTCATAAAAGCAGAAGTATGTTAATGTTTGTGATGAGCCATCTTTTGGAGTGACAGAGGTGTAGCAATCAGACTGACACATGTACACTTTTCCTTTTATGAGGGGCATAGTGTGCTTGATATCAGTCTTTATATTTATCTAGTATATAGTGCCTTTTCTATCTGTCTGTCTTTTCATTAAAATAAAGTTAAAATAGTTTTACATTCTAAGACAGTATGAAGTTAAACAAAAAACACAATGAAGATATTAAAGGAACCAATTCTAATTAAAAGACAAAGAGAGAAACTGTATTTTCAGAATAGATTTAAAAATGGCCACAGTTGTTACAGACCTGACATGGCCAGTTAGATTGTTTCAAGTCCTAGAAGCGGCTGTTCAAACACACACTAACCCCTAAGCTTTATTTGAGCTCTCAGCACCACTAAGAGTGTCTGATCAGAGGACCTGTGTTGGCTACATGGAATGTATCATAAAAAGGTTGTAAAGATAGAAAGGTGCTAATCCATTTATACGTTTAAAAACAAACGGCACCTTAACACCAACCCTGCAATAGACCAGAAGTCAATAAAGGGAGGTGAATACAGAAGAAATATGGTGACAGTTGTGTGTGCTCGGTAGCAGGATTTTGTAGATATGAAAGTGATTGTGGAGTAGCTCCAGTGTATAACAGGTTACAGTAGTCCAGTCATTAAGAAATAAAAGCATGAGTGCCATTGTCAAGATCAACAACACACAAAAAGAACTTGATATTAACTAACACTTATAGTTGGTTAAAAGAGGGCGTAACAAAGGAGTGTATACATTTATCTAATTTGAGGTTACTGTCAAATATCACAACACAGGATTGAATGTATGGCGCTAGTGAACAGAGATTACGATCTGAGGCATCATTAAGGTCAGAGAGCCCAAACATCACAATCTCGGTTTTCTTTACATTAAAATCAAGAACATTTTATGACACCCACAGTTTAATGTCAGTCGCACAGTCCAATAAGGACCTAAGGGAATGACCTTGTTTCAGTGATAAAAAGACTTGTGCGTCATCAGCATAATAGTGGAACGAGAGACCATATTTTCCTAAAAGACAGACCATAA
Organism: Polypterus bichir lapradei; assembly: GCA_026402145.1. NCBI lineage: Eukaryota > Metazoa > Chordata > Cladistia > Polypteriformes > Polypteridae > Polypterus > Polypterus bichir. The sequence continues at coordinate 19,047,142 of JANRMT010062816.1, read as the reverse complement.
AAGAAGCATGTACAATGAGAATATGTAGCATGGGGCCCAGAATGTACCCTTGGGGTCCATTTAAGTTTTATAGTTTTAAAGCAGAAAACTTGATAACGTTTATGGAGTATCTGGATGAAATACGTGGATAACTTAGCTATTAGCTGAATAAACGAGAATGGTCTCCTCTCATTAGACAAATTTCTTGTTCTCATGTCTACCCAGGGACCCCTCAGGGTGGCACGGTGCTGCTGGTGCAGTAGTGGCACTGCTGCCTCTCAGTAAGGAGACCAGGGTTTGCATCCCTGGTCCTGCCTGCATGGATCTTGCATGTTCTCCCTTTGTCTTCATGGGTTTCCTTCCAGGGCTGTGGAGTCGGTAGATAAATCCTTTGACTCCGACTCCTTAGTGTCTGGTACTTCTGACTCCGACTCCTCTGTATTTAATATGCTAATGTATTTTCCATGTTGATTGAAGGAAGGCAACATACACGTCATTTAACCACTGAACTACCATATTGGTCAGTTTAAACAAAAGACAAGAACCCTAAAACTCACATAAGGCCATAGCACACACCTCCATCTCTATCATTACACTTGTGTACATGCAAATGAACTTGTTAAACATAGTCAGTCAGTTTCCAACTCTCTATATATTAACACAGGGTCACGGGGGTCTGCTGGAGCCAATCCCAGCCAGCACACGACGCAAGGCAGGAACAAACCCCGGGCAGGGCGTCAGCCCACTGCAGGGCACACACACACACCCACACACACACCAAGCACACTCTAGGGACAATTTAGGCTTGCCATTGCGACTAACCTGCATGTCTTTGGACTGTGGGAGGAAACCGACGCAGACATGGGGGAGAACATGCAAACTCCACACAGGGAGGACCCGCGAAGCGAACCCAGGGTTTGTTCCTGCCTTGAGCCCTGTGTTACCTTGGATAGGCTCCGCAACCCTGGTGTGGATTCAGCAGGTTGGAAAGTGAAATGACATGACAATCGCCCCTCATCTAGTTCTGCACAATCACATTTTATTCTTGCTGGTGGCCCAGAACGTACTGTGAAAGCAACACACAGGCCTGCACACTAACTTGCTTATAATTGTGCAGGGATGCAGCTCTTGGATTTAAACCTGCAGTTCAGTGACTGCTGGCTACTCCTGAAATATGGGGCTGCACTAGTAAACGGGCAAAGTTTGCTTTAAAGCAGGAAAATAATTCTTTTCAGCAGGTGAAGAAAATTGAATTGTATTTTAAAAATCACAATGGAATGTGGAACACTGGCTTCAAAGATATGAGCATTGGGGTTCACGTGCTCCCCATAAGGTATTCAAATTTTCCTCCCACATTCTAAATCTAACATTGGCGACTCTAATCTGACCCTCTGTGAGTAAGTGTGCCACACCTAAACTTGCCTCCTGCCTTGTACCCGGTGCTACCCGACAGGAGAGTTCATTATAATAATCAGTTTCACGTAGATGGAGCAATTAATTACATGTATATAGTACTTTTCTAGCTCTCAAAGTACTTGATGTATACTGTGTGGGAACTACTGCAGCCTCCTCCAATGTGTGGCAATGCAAAGGCAGACATTTTTGTACCAGTATGCTCCCCACACATCAGCTGTTACAACGTTTTCATACACATGATGGAGCTCAAAGTGCTTTACATGATGAAGAAAGAGAAAAAAGACAAAATAAATAAGAATTAAAATTAGGGAACACTAATTAACATAGAGTAAGAGTAAGGTGCGGTGGCCAGGGAGGTCAGAAAAAAAAAAAAAAAAAAAACTCCATACGGCTTAAGAAAAAAATAAAATCTGCAGGGGATCCAAGACCACGAGACCACCCAGCCCCCTCTAGGCATTCTACCTGACATACATGACCTCAGTCAGTCCTCATGGTGTTCAAGGTTCTCATGGAAGAATGTGATGATGACAGTCATGTGGACTTCTGGCCTTTAATCCATCAATGGAGGAACATCACGGTGCTTTGATCAGGTAGTGATGGCGCAGATCAGCACCACAGAAAACCGGAAAAAGAACAACAGAGAAAGTAGGGGTTAGTACGGATTATGAATAATAATAAGAATTAATTGAATATACAGACCATCAGGATTAAACTAAGATGAAGCTGTAAGAAAGCCATGTTAAAGTAATGTGTTTTCAGCAGTTTTTTATAGTGCTTCACCATATTAGCCCGGTGAATTCCTATTGGCAGGCTACTCCAGATTTGAGGTGCATAACAGCAGAAGGCTGTTCGTCTCACCACTTTTTTAAGTTTAGCTCTTGGAATTCTAAGTAGACACTCATTTGAAGATCTAAGGTTACGATTTGGAGTGTAAGGTGTAAGACATTCTGAAATATAAGATGGAGCAGATTATTTAAGGCTTTGTAGACCATCAGCAGTATTTTAAAGTCAATTGTAAATGGCACCGGCAACCAGTGTAGTGATGCTCAGACTGGGGTGATGTGCTTGGGTTTTCTTTTCCTAGTTAAAATTCTGGCAGCTCCATTCTGCATAAAAAGATTTATGTCTTTTTTGGGTGGGCCTGAGAGGAGTGCGTTACAGTAATCTAGTCGACTGAAAACAAAAGCGTGAACTCATTTCTCAGCATCTTTCAATGATATAAGACGTCTAACTTTGGTTATATTTCTTAAGCGAAAAAATGCTGTCCTAGTAATCTGATTAATATGTGATTTAAAATTTAGGTCCGAGTCAATAGTTACCCCTAAATTCTTTACCCCCATCTTGACTTTTAATCCTAATGCATCAAGTTTATTTCTAATGACCTCATTATATCCATTATTACCAATCACTAAAATTTCTGTTTTCTCCTTTTTTAGTTTGATTCGTTGGTGAAGGGGCAAGAGAAGCCAGTTTGAGATGGGGGATATTTAGGGAGGCAGAATGGACAAGACAATGGAGGGCAGTTTAGCCAGGATATCGGGATGCACCCTGCTTTTTATGAAGGACGCCTAGAGATCTTTTATGACCACAGAGAGTGTCAGTACCTCAGCTTTACGTCTCATCTGACGGTCGGCACCAGTTTTTACAGCACAGTGTCCCCAGCACTGCACTGGGCCAATGGATGAGTAATTGGCAGTTACAGAATAAGGTGCCAGTTTTGGTAAGTCTCAAGTACATGAAGAATGCTTTCAGTTTATCTGCCTTTATTTTATAAACTGCCTTCCACTTAAATTGGACTAATATTAAAGCAATTCACATTGTAAATAATAAAAACACGGAGCTTCCTCTGCTCACCAAGGTCATTTAAGGTACATCCTGCATGCCATAAATGAACATATAAAATCATTATTTATAGAAATTTGAAAAATTAATTATTTATAAAAAATGTTTAGACCTCAGGTACAGATTGATATTTATATAAAATATTTATCCTCACATCTTCGCAAGGCTCAGGAAACAATTAAAATCCCCCTCTGTAGTTTAATGGTGGTGCTTACCTTCCATACCATAATGCATCAGCCGTGAACATTAAGAGCTTTATACTGCCTCACCCCAAAGGCGTATGAAGCACGCTGCCTGACAGCTTCTTTATGAGTCGAATTTTAGCAGCGTTATTTGTTTTTAGATAACCATTTTTTCCTTGTGCTCATAAAAACATTTTACAACATTTCCAGCTTTACAGTCGTAATGATTCTTCCGCCTGAGTTTTGGGGGAATAGGCAATTGTGCAATAAAGCTTTATGTTAAACTGTGCATTTTAAGTGTTTTCCATTACTAGACCTGTGTGACTTTCTTATATATGAAAGAGAAGAGCTTTCAGTCATCAAAGCGCTCGTGGATGTGCTTGACATAGCGGTAAACTGAAGATTAGTTTTCACTTGGACACGGACAGATTAGCAATTACTCTGGAAACCACATTTATAAAAAGCATTGCTGTCAGATATAAAATAAAGTCTTTAATAAATTCCAGGTCATTGCGTAAGTTGTATTTCTTGACTCGACTTCTGCAGTTAAATTAAAAATGTGAGTTATATTGAAATGCCTTTACAAGTAATTATAAATCTACAGATTAAAATAGAAGCAACATGGTGGTCAGAGCTGCTGCCTCACAGCTACAGGGACTTGACCCCTTGCTGTCTATGAGAAGTCTGCACATTCCCCAAATGTCCGCAGATGTTTTCTCTTGATGATCCGGGTCTCCTCCATTATCCCAATAGACTAGCTGATTGGTGGCTGTATATATTTGTGTATATATGTGTGTATATATATGTATATATATATATATGTGTATATATATGTATATATATGTATGTATGTATGTGTATATATATATAT
>JANRMT010062816.1:18989747-19032852 GCA_026402145.1 Polypterus bichir lapradei | reverse complement strand
TCTAAAGAACTGCAGGCCTCACTTGCCTCAATTAAGGTCAGTGTTCACGACTCCACCATAAGAAAGAGACTGGGCAAAAACTGCCTGCACGGCAGATTTCCAAGACGCAAACCACTGTTAAGCAAAAAGAACATTAGGGCTCGTCTCAATTTTGCTAAGAAACATCTCAATGATTGCCAAGACTTTTGGGAAAATACCTTGTGGATTGATGAGACAAAAGTTGAACTTTTTGGAAGGCAAATGTCCCGTCACATCTGGCATAAAAGGAACACAGCATTTCAGAAAAAGAACATCATACCAACAGTAAAATACGGTGGTGGTAGTGTGATGGTCTGGGGTTGTTTTTCTGCTTCAGGACCTGGAAGGCTTGCTGTGATAGATGGAACCATGAATTCTACTGTCTACCAAAAAATCCTGAAGGAGAATGTCCGGCCATCTGTTCGTCAACTCAAGCTGAAGCGATCTTGGGTGCTGCAACAGGACAATGACCCAAAACACACCAGCAAATCCACCTCTGAATGGCTGACTAGGCCACTCCAAAGTCTTCATTTTGTTTTTCTTCAAAGTCCTGACCTGAATCCAATTGAGATGCTATGGCATGACCTTAAAAAGGCGGTTCATGCTAGAAAACCCTCAAATAAAGCTGAATTATAACAATTCTGCAAAGATGAGCGGGCCAAAATTCCTCCAGAGCGCTGTAAAAGACTCATTGCAAGTTATCGCAAACGCTTGATTGCAGTTATTGCTGCTAAGGGTGGCCCAACCAGTTATTAGGTTCAGGGGGCAATTACTTTTTCACACAGGGCCATGTAGGTTTGGATTTTTTTTTCTCCCTAAATAATAAAAACCATCATTTAAAAACTGCATTTTGTGTTTACTTGTGTTATATTTGACTAATGGTTAAATGTGTTTGATGATCGGAAACATTTTGTGTGACAAACATGCAAAAGAATAAGAAATCAGGAAGGGGGCAAATAGTTTTTCACACCACTGTATATATTGCCTAGGCATTCTATTCAATGCCTGCATGTCATACATTGCCGGTAACATATACTGTACAGTATATAAAAGTCAAATACCACTGACTCACTCAGTACTCAAATTTCACGAACCATGAGGACTTGGGATTTGAAATTTGGATTGTAGGTTATCCTTGGCCCATTGGTGCTCGCTAAGAAACGGTTTTAAAAATTTTGTGGTCCAAGCATGACATTTCTTATAGTTTTTAAGACCCATTTGTATTTCTGTCCACTTTTCACGAGAGAACTACTTAACGGGTTTTTTTCTATAATTTGCTTGAACATTCTGTTGGTTTTGTGATTTTCTCATTGCACTAAGTATCATAGTTAGCTTGCAGTACCAATTTATTAGCGCAAATCCAAGAGAGACTCAACAGGCTGCGAGGAGGGGGGTGGTACCCTCCTCACTCATGTGTCTGCCTCGGGGCGTAACCTTAACTCGGCTTAGTTAGCGAATGAGAGAACTACTTAACGGATTTAGATCTTTTTTTTTATCTATAGTTTGCTTGAATATTCCATTGTTTTTGCGACTTTCTCGTTGTGCTAAGTATCATAGTTCACTTGCAGGAGCGATATATTCACACTAATTCGAGACAGAGGCTCCCGGCCGAGGGGAGGGGGTAGCGTGACGTCAGGAGTGGGGAGCCGGGCAGGATCCTCCTCGCTGTCCTGTTTCACTACTACGTAGTACGAAGCTGCTGGGAATGGCTAGAACGTTTATAAACATTTGCCTGTTTTTCCTTTTATATATTTGCACTGTATATCCTTTCATTTTGATTTTTTTCTTAATTGTATTTTTGATTTTTTTTTGCAGTTTTCAGTCGTTTCTCTGCCTTTTTTCTGAGCCTTTTTATAATATTTTGTATGTCTTAGTCATTTTTTATTGAAATGTGTATGTACACTTATCTGATATACAAGGGTAAGTCAAAAAGTAAAGTTAATTTGAAAATGACATGGCTTATGGCTATGATGAATATGTGCAGCACAGCACTCTGACGTTAGTCCAGTTGAAGTCAAAGTCAAATGAACATGGACACTCCGCTGCAGGATGTCACCTTTGTTACACAATGCACCATTGTTAAATTTCTTTGAGCAGAGGGAGTGAAACCTGCTGAAATTAACAAAAGGATGTCGGCTCAATACAGAAGTAAAAAGAGCAGGACTCGGTGAAACGTTTATCAATGGGTAGAAAGGTTTAAAGCACGCGTGTCAAATTCCAGTCCTGAAGGGCTGCAGTGGTTGCAGGTTTTCATTCTAACCATCTTCTTAATTAGTGAGTGGTTCTTGCTGCTAATTAACTTCTTTTGCCTTAATTTTAATTAACTTGACTCGGGCCTCTTTGTTCTTTCTTTTTCCTTATTTAGTAGCCAAACAATAGCGAGACACAAAACAAGCTGCCATGGGACTAGCTCACCTGTGCCCGTCACATAGTATCTGAAAGTAAAGAATGGTGAAGGTCTCAGTCAGGTTGATCTCTCAGGTCACCAAAACATTTTGGTGGTGTTCTTAGAAAAAACAAAAAAGCAACAGTTTTGGAAACGTCTGCTGTGGCAGAATGAGAGCAGCAACAAGCCATGGGATTAAATAATGGGCTTAATTAACAGCAAGAATCGGCTTCTCATTAAAAAAGTAATTGGAGTGAAATTGGTTGGAGTTTGAAGCCTCAATTTAGCTGGTCATCTGTTGGCTCATATCAGGTCTCATTTCTGTTTTGCTGTCATTTAATGAAGAAAAGAATCAATTCAGAGCACTGAATCCTTAAAAACAGGGCTATTGAAATGATGGGAAAAATAATTTAATTAGCAGTGAAAACTGGTCACTGATTAGGAAAAGGTTTAGAATGAAAACCTGAAGCCACTGCGGCCCACCAGGCCTGGAGTTCGACACCCCTGGTTTAAATCAAGAAGAACAAGTGTAACCATCATCACGCACAAAAGCCCACAATTGACATGGTAAATGCCTTCATTAGGGAAGAACGGTGGACTGTGTGGTCCACTGCTGCTGCACATTTGGATATTGGCTATAGTTCTACACATGCCATCGTCCATGATGACTTGGGGTACAGTAAAATACTGCTCTGTCCAAGCAAACATCCTTTGAATTTCAGCAGGTTTCACTCCCTCTGCCCAAAGAAATCTCCCTACAGAATGTTGTTCAACAATGGAGTAATCCTGCAGTGGAGCATCCATGTGGCTTCAATCAGATTATCGGCATTATGATGTGTGTGTTTGAATTACCCATAAACCATCACAAAGGTGTCGCATTGTGTCGGCTTGTGCAGTTACTGCGTGATTTTCAAATTGCCTTTACTTTTTGATTCAGCCTTTTTTCATTTGGTTTGAATATTTTTGATGTTTTTAAACTGCATTCTTTTCATTTTAAAGATTAAAACATAACTTTTTTTTTTTTATCATTTTCATTATTATTTTTATGTTATTTTGCCTATAGTTGGTTCTAGTCATTGCTCTATGATCTCTGTTTTGCCAATATGTTGATCCAGTATATCCTGGTAGCTCATCCAGAACTGGTTCCTACAGTACAGTTGGGGAAGGTCTAAGGAAGTGAATGTATGGATGGACCAGAAAGATTGAGAGAGAGGTTAGGAGCACGTGCTGAAACAGCGCATTGCCACACCCACCACATGACAAACCAACTCAGGGTCCCAGAAACAAGAATATATAAGAATGACACAGAAATTAAAGACACCACCTCATAGCTTCAGGGACTTGAATTTGAGCCACTCTGTATGGGATTTGAATGGTTCACTTCTGTCTGGGGCAGCATGGTGGCGCAGTGGATAGCACTGCTGCCTCACAGTTAGGAGACCCGGGTTCGTTTCCCGGGTTCTCCCTGCGTCGAGTTTGCATGTTCTCCCCATGTCTGCGTGGGTTTCCTCCCACAATCCAAACACATGCAGGTTAGGTGCATTGGTGATTCTAAATTGTCCCTAGTGTGTGCTTGGTGTGCGTGCCCTGTGGTGGGCTGGTGCTCTGCCTGGGGTTTGTTTCCTTTCCCCCCCCCCCCCCCCCCGCTCCCCCCCGTAACCCTGTGTTAAGATATAGCGGGTTGGATGATATAAGGATCGACTTCTGTCTGGGTGCATTTTCTCAAACTACTTCAGATTTCTACTCACATCCCATACATAAATAAATCAAAGAGCACAACGCGTGACAGATCAAAAGAGGAAAGGTGCTATATATTAAATATAGATTGATACGAAAGGCACTGCAGTTAGTTAGACAGACATATACACAATATAAAATGTACTGTATGACGGAAATGAAAGAAAGTAATTGATGTAGATAAAAATATACATAAGAAAGGTACTGTATAATAGATAGATACCATATATGCAGACAGGCAAATAGAAAGATATGAAAGGTACTGTATGATGGATATAAAAGAAATTAATGCAAGCAGATAGCTAGATAGATTAAGGGAACTATATACGTCGTAATAGATATAGAAAGATGGAAAATGCATAATGTGCAAAAAAACAGATAGGAAAGGCACTATGTAAAAGATTCATACTGTACAATTGAAAGAGACTTTATTATAAGGGCCCAGTCTCTAAACATTTTCCTTCCTAGTGGCTTGTTTTTAAAAATGTCTGCGTTTTTGTTTTTTTTTTTTTGTTTAACTTTAATTTTCTTTTTCTGCCTCTTTCTTTCTCTTTCCTTGTTATGTAATAAGCTGTCTGAGCAGAGCTGGCTCGGAGTAAGCTGAGAGGATGAAAATCAGGTCTCTTATCTGGGACGCTGCCGAGTGTTTGCTCCATGGTTGTTATGGTGATGCGTACAAGGTTACGGTGTTTTGTGCATTTTGAGGGACTTTCTTGTATTTCAAGTCTTTAGGGGGCTTTGAATTGGAAGAATGCAGTTGCTTGTTGAAATGATGAAAAGAAGCAGCTTAATTTTGAATTATCTGTCAGCCAGCTTGCTGGGACTCCAAGTGGCTGAAAGAAGCTGCATTTGTTTGGCTCAGTAAGCTATGAACAGCTCGAGCAGAGGCAGTAAGACACCAGGGCTCTCTTTGTACACATGGGTGGTGTGGCGATAATGAATGGCCTTTATGTGGCACTGTGCTCTAAATATTCAAAGAAGATTAAAATAATTGGCAACCGGAATATTATTGAATTAAGGGAGACTTTAGATAATATAACATTCTCAAACCTTCTTAATCCAGTTCAGGTTCATGAAGGACCAGCAAAGTTGTGGACAGAGTGCCAGTCACAGGGCCCACACATATGCAACACCGTACCACACTCTCTCTGATAAGGGGAACGATTTAGAATTACCTAAAACACATACAGATTGTGTCAAAGTGGAAAGATAAATGGTACAGTTATAAAAGTAAAGGAGCACACACCATGGAATAAGTGCCATACTGCAGTAGTGCAAATTGTAAAAATCCCATGGTGAAGTCACCTGGCAAGTGAGTGGACAGTTTGATACACCAAGAGTCTATAAAACGCACAGCCACGTTAGACCCTGGCTGGGATATCCAGAGTTTAGGTGCCCATCTCGGTGTATAAGTAGGTGAGTACAGTCGTTTTAGTTTAGTGTCTCTGACTAGCCTGCGGGAGACATGTAAATAAGACACTTTGCACTGTGTGTGTGTGATAAGATAGTTGAACTTGAGAGAATTAAAATGATCAAAATCAGTAGTCAAAAAAACCTGCTTCTGTCTGACTGACAAGAAGCGTCATTGCAATGGATTATTTAGAAATTATATAGAAATAGATATACATTTTATTAGAGAGCCAATTACATGGATTGTAAGTGAAATATTATATTAAAAGTCCAACTCGGTGGAATGGTGAATATTGTTGGTGCCCCCATTTGTTATGAATGTAGAGTCTGCATGTTCTCCAGTTTTCCTCCCACATACCCCAAAGATATTGTGTAAGTTTAAATGGTGATGCTATAGTCATATGTAAGTGTCAGTTGACCCTGTGATAAACTGGGCCCTGTCCGCATATCTATCTATCTATCCATCCATCCATCCATCCATCCCGTGATGTCTTTTTAGAGTTGGAGCATATGCAGATTTAGTGTCTTGCTCACAGTGAGGTTGAGGCTAAAATTATGGTGTAAACTCTAATCCCTTAGCCACTACAGTACAGTATATGATGGGCCCTCTTTTGCGGCTATGTTTTAAGTAGATTTTTTCTTAACTAGATTTAATTTTAATAGCACGATTTGACACATCACCTTCAAGTCACACTAATCAACAAGGTCAAGCTTGTTCACCAGCAACAGTTTCCTACTTTTTTGCTATTTGCTTTTTTAAAATTTGGTAACACTTTAGTTTTGGTACTGCAAAAATGCCTGTATTAGTCATGTACTATTATGTAACAAGACCTTAACAAAGGCTTCTTCAGGTCTTTATGACACTTGTAAGCATCAATAAAGTGTTTCTTCATCTCTGCAATGTGATGTGACCGACTAACAAAGCTTTGCTTTGCAGTTGACTTAGGTGGCTTAACTGAGACATTTCTGTTGAGTATTGCACATTTACTACAAGACTTGTGAATCTTTTATATTAAAATATAATTTTACCATTATGTCAATATGTCACACTGCACAGAGGTAAATAACTATGTTACAAGTGTTATGAAGACCATAAGAAGCCTTTGTTAAGCTGTTGTGGTGTAGAGTAAATAAGTAGTAGATGCATTTTTGTAGTACCTAAACTAAAGTGGGGGCGGCACGGTGGTAACACTGCTGCCTCGCAGTAAGGAGACCTGGGTTCGCTTCCCGGGTCCTCCCTGTGTGAAGTTTGCATGTTCTCCCCCTGTCTGCATGGGTTTCCTCCCACAGTCCAAAGATATGCATAGGTGCATTGGCAGTCCTAAATTGTCCCTAGTGTGTGCTTGTTATGTGCAAGTGTGTGTGTGTGCCCTGCGGTGGGCTGGCGCCGTGCCTGGGGTTTGTTCCTGCCTTGTTGCCTGTGTTGGCTGGGATTGGCTCCAGCAGACCCCCGTGACCCTGTGTTAGGATATAGCAAGTTGGACAATGACTGACTAACTGACCAAACTAAAGTGTTAACCTAAAAGTTCATAGGTATGTTTGCAGAACTCCAGGCATCAGTTAGTTCTGCATTTTCTCATACCCTGTGTTTTTTATTGTTATACTCATTTAGTGTTTGATTTCAGCCACTATACACATCTATCACACAAATATTTGGTGAGCAGTCCCCGTATTTATCACCATCTCAGAATTACTCCTAGGAATTGCACAGAAGCTCTAACTATGATGAGAATTTGTCCTACATGAGAAGTACTTATAAAGTGTGATACATCCCAGTGAGGAGTTCATGTCTGAGAATGAATGGCATCATAATTTTACAGTACTCAGAGCTAGAAAGATCCAGGTTTTGCAGAGTCCGGATCTGAATCCGATTGAAAATTTGTATGATGATGTTTTGTATGCTAAGTATTCACTACAAGGATGATGATGATGATGATGATACTAGTCAAAGTAGTTATAGGAGAAAGAAAAACATAAGGTGGGCTATTGCGCTAAGTTGCACATAATTATTCAAACATCAAGAAACATTAATACTGTAAAGAACACCTGAGTGAATTATGCGATCTGACGTTTTTCAGTTAAGTTAGAAGAAACTTTGAGGTAAGGTTGTTCTACTCACTAATCCTGGCTACATTGCTCCCAGTGAATTGGATTAAGCAGGTCTGGTAATACATGGATGGATGGATCATCTTAAAAGCAGAAAGTAAAGAAAAAGTTGTTGATAACAATTAAAATGATTAGCCTAGAACACAGATGTCAAACTCCGGTCCTGGTGGTCCAAAGTGGCTGCAGGTTTTCATTCTAACCATCTTCTTCATTAGTGACCAGTTTTGGCTGCTAATTATTTCTTTTGCTTTAGCTTTAATTAACTTGACTCGGGCCCCTTATCTGTTTCCATCCATCCATCCATTATCCAACCCACTATATCCTAACTACAGGGTCACGGGGGTCTGCTGGAGCCAATCCCAGCCAACACATGGCACAAGGCAGGAAACAAACCCCAGGCAGGGCACCAGCCCCACCCCCTTAGCTGTTTTTTGTTCCTTAATTAGCAGCCAAACAATAATGATACACGAAACAAGCCGCCACATGACCAGCTCACACAATATCTGGAAATAGTAAGGTAAGGTTATGACCTCAATAAGGTTAATGTCTCAGCTCACCAAAACATTTTGACGATGTTCTTAGAAAAAATAGAAAATCAACAGTTTTGGAAATGTCTGCTGTGGCGGAATGAGAGCAGCAACAAGCCCTGGGATTAAATAGCATCTTTAAACACAGCAAGAACTGGCTTCTCATTAAGAAAATGGTTGGAGTGAAACTGGCTGGAGTTTGACGTTCCAATTTAGCTGGTCATCTGTTGGCTCATTTCACATTTCATTTCTGTTTGGCTATCACTTAATGAAGAAACCAATCAATTCAGAGGACTGATTCCTTAAAAACAGGGCTATGAAAATGAAGGGAAAAGGAGTTAATTAGCAGTGAAAACTGCACACTGATTAGGAAAAGGGTTAGAATGAAAACCTGTAGCCACTGCGGCCCTCCAGGCCTGGAGTTTGACATCCCTGTCCTAGAAGATACAACTTAAAAAGATGATCCAACCATGTGGAATAAAAGGCCAGATCAGGGCATCCAAAAGATAATGCAGTGAGCGAGTGGATGAAATCATTGATGGAGATGAAATCATGAGAGTTGATACCTTGGATGACAAAGGATGAGCTGTTTGTGGTAACACAATGCCAGGAAAGTCCATGATGTCACATGATGAATGTGGAGGGGCTCCTAAGGGAATAAAACACTAGAAAAACACACAGAGCAATTGGGATGACCCTGAGGAGACCAAGGAAGAATATGTTAATGAGGATGACCTTGGCCTGGAGAGGCTTCAGAATAAATTGAAGAGAGCAATCAAGTAAGTGAAGGTCAACAAAACAGGAAAAGGACTAATGGGCAGACAAAGAGATGAGGGAAGAACAGCTGTGACCAAAATATGGCTAAGAGTGTATTGTGTATTCAGAAGGCAAGGGGCTCACAAGCATAATGAAACTTCACCAGACATCTGCAAGGGAGGCATTATCGGGACTCGTACAGCAGGGGGCTTTTATAGTACATTGATATTCTGCTGCTAGCACTGGAGTCAATGAAAGATAAGAGCAACAGCAATAGTTAGGGGAACTCACTAAACCTGAATAATACCAAAGAGGTCAAGGTATCCAAAAAAGCAAAGGTTAATTTTATCCCCTTAATATAAAGATCAATGTCTGTGTGTCTGTCCATTTGCTATGTCACTGTTGTTTCAACAGATGGTGCATCACAAACATTACAGAAGTCTAAATGCATTGCATTTGTCATTCCAACAGATGGTGCATCACAGACATTGCAGAAGTCCATATGCATTGCATTTGTCTTTCCAACAGAGTGCATCACAAACGTTTGCAGTAAATGTTTAAATGTCTGTAAATGTTTGATATGCCATCTATTGCACTGGCAATCGGAAGGTTGCTGGTTCGAATCCCGTAAATGCCAATAGGGACTCTTCTCTGTTGGGCCCTTGAGCAAAGCCCTTAACCTGCAATTGCTGAGCTCTTTGAGTAGTGAGAAAACGCATATAAATGCAAAGAATTATTAATTATTATTATTGGAAAATGAGAACTCACCATAAAAGAAACAACAGCTCAGTCAGGGATCCTTAACTACATGAATGTGCAGAATTCACATTGATGCAGTTTATAGCTTTATAGGGTAACTGGCAGAGTTACCTGTCGTAGGCAGATAATAGAATACATTTGAAAATATTTGATATTTCTGGCTCTATGTGTAGCCTCCGCGTTCCTCCTGAGCCTTTCCTTGGTATCCTCGTGTGTGGTGCTTCCTCCCACAAGTGCATCAAGCCTGCTTCTCCAGCTCTGTCATTTGCCCACCTCCTGCCCTCTTTTTGACTACCCACTGCCCGCCATAAAAACATTTTTTGAAGACGACTCTCAGCATTCCTCCCACACCTTTAACTCCTCCTGGTGCATCTCAATGTCTCTTGGCCAGCACTTCCTCTGTCAGTCGTGTCACCAAAGCCAAATTGACTGACTAATCGGAACCAACCAAACCTGCCAAATTGCTCAGAGGGACTGGATGCACACGCTCACAAATAAAATGTCGTTTTATTATATTGATAGATTATCGTCACGTGTATAGAGGACATATATAATCCTTACTTGCATGAGCTATTCAACATGCAACACTTTACTCTCTGGCCCTGTGATTAGTGAGCAGAACTACCTTACCTCAGAACTTCAGAGTTACATGATAAATCACAGAACTTCTACAGTATATTAAGGTTTGTCACAGATGGAACGGCTGCCCATCTTGTATGAATTCTTTTCAGTTACTTGGCTGGGAAGCCAGCATAGCGGATGGTCAGGAAGGGAGCTGTGACGTTCACTGTCCCGAACAGGAGGTTGACACAGAGGGACACTGTGGCACCTGCTACACTGGGACCATCATCCCATCTGTGAAGAATGGAAATCCCTTAATTTGCTTTTGGACATCATAGTGCAGGAATAACAGACAGAGAAACATCCCGACAGTGATGGTCAGGGATCCTTTTTCATATTGTGATGCGTAGAAGAAATAAAAGGCATTGTCTCCCAGACTTGGGTCATACCCTTGTACTCTCAGAAAAGAGTACAGAAAAGGTGGTAGCATCCCTTAGAGCGAGTCCCTTTTTGGAAATACCGCAGGGCAGCATGGGAACTGTGATTCCATAGGGCTTCCCTGTTGGGTTCTGTGGGGGCCGCCATAGGGAGCTGTGAGTAGATGGATTGTTTATTCCAGGATTTTACCATTCCAGACAATGGTTTTGGCATCAGAAGTACTCAGATTTAAAAGGGAAGCCCGCCAGTTTGCCCAGGATGTCTTAGTCGAGAGAGGAGAAGGACAACATTTTTTGCTAGGGATGAGTGGAGGAGAAAGACAAGAAAACAAAAGAAAAGGATTGGATTTGCACTAATGATTGAGAAGAAGCCTGTCAAGGGTACTTTTGTGAAAAGAAAATGTTTATTTGAACCCTCAGCTGTCTTTGTGTAGTTGTGTGTGGGGTTTGAGGCCCAGTGGTGCCCCTAATGGACAAAGGTTTTATGCAAAAAAAAGAAGATATATGCAGTGGTACTTGTATATCAAGGCGAATTTCCCCATAAGAAATAATGGAAACTCCGATGATTCGTTCCACGACCCAAAATTATTCATATAAAAATGAATATAAAACTACATAAAACAAATTAACCTGCACTTTACCTTTGAAAAGAATCGTGGCAGGTGTGAGGGAGACGAGAGAGAGGAGGAGGAGGGTTACTGTGCAGGATGACTTTTACTCAAACTAACGGAATCCCTGCTATCGGTTGGCTCACTGGAATCTTTTTCTTTTTTGCGACTTTAATAAGGAAACCTTGCCAATGACAGTTGCTTTGGCCTGAAGAGT
Organism: Polypterus bichir lapradei; assembly: GCA_026402145.1. Taxonomy (NCBI): domain Eukaryota; kingdom Metazoa; phylum Chordata; class Cladistia; order Polypteriformes; family Polypteridae; genus Polypterus; species Polypterus bichir. The sequence continues at coordinate 19,021,330 of JANRMT010062816.1, read as the reverse complement.
CACTACGCTTAGGCACAAAATAAAAAAAAAATGCTTTACGCACTGTAAGGTTTCTAAAGTCTTTTGGGACTCCCCCAAACAGGACAACATAGAGCATCCCAAAGCATCCGCCGGTTCCCAGCGCTATAGCAGTTCGCCGCAAAAGCAAATCTGTAAAGGTCACGGTCATGCTTATAAGCACCTGCCATCGATGGATAATGCAAGGGCACGGCATTGTTTGGTCACTAACCTGGCCCCGACCCTACCTGTTTGCTGTGTCTGTGTATAGCAGGGTGGCAGATCCCGCTACAATAAATGACTGTTTCTGAGTGCTGTTTCTGTTTCACGCTGAATAAAAGCTGGATTTGCTAAAGTACTGAGGCTCAGCTTTGTGTTTTGTGTTTCTCACACGTTACAACACACACACGTGGTCACAATGCTATAGTGTACAGTATGCGCTCATACGGATGTTGACTATATGAGTGAGGCACACCGACTGAGACCGAGCATGGGAGACGATTACCCACAATCCTGCAGAGAGAGAACCACCATCGGCTCAGTTGTGATCATGTGACGCTCGGCAGACAAAGCGTATAAGTACTACTCGTATTGCAAGACCTTGCTCGTTTATCAAGTTAAAATTTATTAAAAATTTTAGCTTGTCTTGCAAACCACTCGCAAGCCAAGTTACTTGCAATCCAAGGTTTTACTGTGTACAAAACCAAAGCTTTATCCCAGAAGAAGCAAAGAAGAACCCCACCCCAAAAGGGGGCACTAGCCTATCGCCAGGCATGATTACGCACGCAGAAGACTCGCAACTGGGCAATTTAAAGACACATGGTAACTAAGTTAGAGATTTTTCGAATGTGAGTCCTCCACACACTGGCAACCAACTGTAACTGCTAAAGGAAAGCAAATTCCACATTTGGAACTCGGATAATGAATAGGACAGCAGTCTACACTGAAAGTGCCTGAGTAGAGATTTGAAACCCAGAGCTATGAGATGGCTACCCACTGTACCACCAGTCTAGCCAGTGTCATTGATAATGGTATTGCAATGATTAAGGAAATGAATGTTTTAATGCCAGATTGGTATAAAAACAGAAAACAGGCCATCATTTAATAGACAGCAAAGCCCAGAGTGGTGGTCATCACTATTCTAGTATACATCTTATTACTTACAACTTAAAGAAAGACCAGCAAAAGACAGAAACCAATAGAGTAGATAAAAAATAAACAAATACTATCACCAAAGGTTACCTTAATGGGTACGCCATCTCATTGAAAATATCAGACAGTGTGCTTTCACACGCGAGCTAATCACTCGTATAGAAAGTGCAGAACACAAAGAGCTAATGATGTGCGTTCATTTTTTAAGCGGATGCCACACAGCTTGTCATTTGATGATCATGCTGCCACCAAAGCTGTCAAAATATTATCTGACACCGCATGCCAATGAGTCAGGATGGTGGCTTTGCTGTTCCTAGTAAAGTCTAACACTATAATCACTTCATTTTACATCTGAATGAAGGGGTGGCACAGTGGTTCAAGGCGCTGCCTTACAACTTCTGAGGATATGCGTTCAGTTGCCAGTCTCAGCACAGTGGTGTGTTCTTCTCAAGATCACAGGGTGCTGCACTGGGTACGCTGGTGTCCTCCCAGAGGTGTGTGTTTGTTTTAGCCTAACACTGGCCATCTTGGCATTACTGTGTTTTATTTACTGCATATTGACATTAATTGAGTGGCACAAAGGTTCATTTGGTTCTCTGTCACCTGCAGGGATTGGAGTTCAGTCCCCAGTCTAACTGCTCACTGTCTGTCCAATGGCTTGCATTGGCTTTGCTGGGTACCCCAGTCTCTTCCTGCTGCTCACTGAGGTGTGGGTTAACTTCCAGTTCAGTTCTGCTTATGTTTGTATAGCACCTTTCAATGAGTTCAGGCTTATTGTGCTGTAACATGTCCGTCCATCCATCCATTATCCAACCCGCTATATCCGAACTACCGGGTCACGGGGGGTCTGCTGGAGCCAATCCCAGCCAACACGGGGTGCAAGGCAGAACACAAACCCCGGGCTGGGCGCCAGCCCACCGCTGGATGTAATATGTTCACAGGTAAATGCAAGTACAAATTGCTAAATACATAATCAATACACATAAAACACATTTATTAACCCTTAAACCACCGGAACCGGCTTTAGTTGGTTCCCAGTGCAATTTGCCAGCACGCCGGAGCCGATCGGTCCATGCCGTACATTCATTAAGTAGCCAGCTCATGACCACTGGCGCCCCCTAGCAAATCGGGGATTGAGCCGGTGCACTAGTCTAGCCTGCTGGCATCAGCGTTGGCCTCTGTGTGCAGCCAGTTCAAGCGCAGTTGGTTCGGTGATTTACTGAATTTCATCAATGGTGTCAGTTGCACCTTCTACATTTTGTTCCAGTAGTTTTTATTAATAGTTTTTACAGTTCATTGGCAGTGTGTAAAATGATCGGTGTTGCCGTAATTGTGATGCTCTTTGCATGAAAAAAATGTGTTCCATTAAAATTTCACTTTTTCTTTACTTTAAAAGTGCAGCAAAAAGTATTTGGCATCCAGGGGTGCATTAACCCCTCCAAGTACGTGGCAGTTTAAGGGTTAAGCACACATGAAAAGAAGGCAGACTCAAACAGATTAAGTAAAAGTGTTGAAATGTCTATAAGTAAATGCTGATGCCACATTGCTTGTACCCAGATTGGCACATAGCCAAACGTAGCCATAAAGCAGATAACATCTTCCATCTTCTGTTCTCTTTTTGCTGTCATATCCAAATCTATGACGTTTCCCAAGCGGTATTTCTGTAGAGCACCTAAAACATGGCCAAAGCTGTGAGTCCACTAGGTCCAGTCGATCCAAATGTCTTCTCCCAGTCAATTTTCCAGAAAATGCCTAACTGCCCCCTGTGACGAAAGTCTGAAGTGGGGCAGTGATGCCCTGGCCTCCCTGTTCTTACTGTCCCTGAAGTCGATCATTTTGATAAATTTGGATGTCAGCCCAACGCTCGGCTGACCTACAAAGAGACCTACTGGTGGTCTGTTCTCCTCTACGAAGACATTTCTTGCTTTTTTTTTTTTTTTATTTCATATGCAGCACAGTCAATTTTCTCCCCCTGTCATTGAGACATAAATAATTCCCAGACAATGGAACAGGAATAAGCCTGGTTTGGTCTCGGAATGAATGCTAATTTAATCAATCTGTTATAAATCTGGCTGGATGCTGACTCATGCATGTCTGGTGCCCTGTGGGACTGGAACAAAAAGCGTGGCCGTCTCAATTTGTTATTTGTGCATTAAAGGCGCACAGCCTGCCACCTTCTGAAGCTTTAACACATGAGACTAAATCGCAATTTGACGCTTTGTTTCAGCCCTGAGGATCAACTGCTGCTATTTGCACATTTTTACAAGCCTTGGAGGTTTCAGTTTTCAGGATGTCAGACCTGGTTCTGGTTTGGCACTGGTGTAAAGTTTACATTCCCACACATTAATTGACATTTGCATATATAATGTCAAATTTCCTTCATCCAGGATGGGTTCCCATCTTGCAGGGACCAGCTCTACGAGACCCTAAATTAGATAATCAGGTTAGAAACTGGATGGAAGAATAGGCAGTTTTTGGAATGGAGGCACTGTGGTTAGAGGTGGTGACCCCTGGGCACAGTCACTGAGATTGTGGGAGTCTGCGTGTTCTCCTTGTGTCTGTGTGGAATTTTCATCAGGTACTCTGATTCTTCTCAAGCACTTGCAGATTAGGTTAGCCAGTCCTGCGAAATGGTCTTTGAAATGGGAAAAGAAACTGGCATCTTTGGGATGAGAATGGAAAGCTGGCGCACACTCGGAACACAAACACTGAGAGAATGTGCAAACTTCATACAGACAGTAACCAACCTGAAATTTTAACCCAGGACTTTGGAGTGGTGAGAGAGCAGGGATTTGAACCCAAGACTTTCAGAGTTGTGAAGGGTCATCTCCAAAGTGCTGTAGTCCTTCCAAGGTTGGTTCCTGCATTGAGCCCCACGGCTGTTGGAATAGGCACCCGTGCCCCAGATGCATAAACTGGGTAGACAGGTTAGCAAGTGGAAAGCTGGAATATGTGTGGGACGGTAGTTAAAGGGGGTGGCTCCTAGTCACAGGGACTTGGGTTTAAATAGCAGCACTGTAAAAGGTCCAGAGAAGAGCGACCAGGCTGATTCCAGGGCTACAGGGGTTGAGTTAGGAGCAAAGATTAAAAGAGCTGAGCCTTAATGAGATGAAGAGGAAACCTAATTGAAGTGTTTAAAATTATGAAGGGAATTAGTGCAGTGGATCAAGACTGTGACTTTAAAATGAGTTCATCAAGAACACGGGGACACAGTTGGAAACTTGTGAAGGGGAAATTTCGCACAAACATTAGGAAGTTTTTATTTACACAAAGAACAACAGACACTTGGAATAAGCGACCAAGTAGTGTGGTAGACAGTAAGACATTAGGGACTTTCAAAACTGAACATTGTGGGCTGAATGGCCTGTTCTCGTCTCGAGTGTTCTAATGTTCTAAAGTCCATTAAAGGCTAATATGTTCTCCCTTTTGTGAAGGTTTTTCCACAGGCATTCCAATCTTTGTCAAAGACATGTGTCTTTTGCAGGTTCGATGAACTGGTTATTCTAATTTAGCTAAGGCATTAGAATGTGGATGCTCAAATGATGGACTGGCTTCCCTTCCATGGCTGGCCCTGTCTTGTGTCTGGTGCCATCAATAGGCACTAGTTCCTTGTGACCTAAAGCAGACAGATTGAATGGACTCTTTGGGATTGTGGCATGTTTGCAAACTGGTGGTAACTCCCTAACTCCAGGGCCATGGGCTCAAATCCCAAACTAGTTAGTATGGAGTTGCTTCCTGTGCTTGTGTATACTTTTCCTCAGGTACCACCAATCTACAGGTTGATCTTGCCATTCTGAACTGGCTTTACTTTAGTTCCAATCTGAGTATGCTGCCATGGTGCCATAACGGGGGTCTGTTGATGAAAATTCCCCTGTCCTACTTAATCCTACTTTAGGAAGTATAGAAAATGATGCAGTGATATGTCTAATGGTGTGCTAGCTCACAGTTTGATTTCCAGTCTGCGTTGAGTTTGTGTATTCTCCCCATGTTAGGTACAGGCTTTTCTCACAATACTCCAGCCTCCCTCCCCTGTCCCAAAGAGTGGAGCATCAGATTAACTAGTGAGTCAAATCTCACCCAGTGTGTTTGAACTAACCTGGGGTCAAACCATTGAGGAGGCTCTGTATTTTCTTCTCTCTGAAGAAACTGCTAGCTCTGAACTGACCTGATGTGAATGGAGGTGCCTTGAGATGGGCAAATTTTGGCTTTGGTGTTTAGAAGAGGAAACGTGGAATGGCTGAACACAGCTGGTTGCTGTGATTGATTGCTTCCCACATATTGGGATTCTCAAACACAATATTTTGCTGGATTAATTGGCCTCCGTGACCCCTCTCACCTCCCCCAGGTAACATTCCCTCTTTCTAATATGTGGTGCCACAATATGACCTCCTGAGTGAACTTCTTTCCCACATGCTATAGTTTGCATATCAGTGCCACCTACTGGCTCAAAGCAAGTATTACAATTCTACACCCTTTGACCAATCTGGACAATATTTTGCATAGTTGCCTTTTAGGACCGTATGGGCAAGATAGACTACTTTGGAACCCAACATATTGACCCCTGGGGGTCCAATTAGGTTTTTATTTTAACTATGTGCTCCAGTTTGCACACCAGTGCCACCTACTGACACAGAGTGAGTATTACAACCCTACACTCTTTGACCAAACAGGACCAGAGTTTGCAGATGTCATCTCTAGGTCCACGAGGACAAGAGGGACTACCTTTTGACCCTGGGGATTGTAGTTTAATAGTACTTACTATTGGTGTTGCTAACTTTTATCTACTATGATATCCATCCATCCATGATCCAACCCGCTATATCTTAACTGCAGGGTCACAGGGGTCTGCTGGAGCCAATCCCAGCCAACACAGGGCACAAGGCAGGAAACAAACCCCGGGCAGGGCACCATCCCACCACAGGGCGCACACACACACACACACCATGGACAATTTAGAATCTCCAATGCGCCTAACCGGTTTCCTCCCACAGTCCAAAGACATGCAGGAGTACCCGGAGGAAACCCACGCAAACATGGGAAGAACATGCAAACTCCACGCAGGGTAGGACCCAGGAAGTGAACCCACGTCTCCTAACTGCGAGGCAGCAGCGCTACCCACTGCGCCACCGTGCCACCCTCTACTATAATATATTAAGGAATATAATGCGCTTTTGCAGGGGCATGTTGGGTGAGGTATTGTCGAAAGTGGAAGTGCAGCAAACAGCAAGAATCAAGGCATTGTTGTTTAACTCCGGCTTTGTCGGCTTTTCTTCATAAATTAAGCACTATGACCTGTCCAAATTGAATTAAGAGGACGAGTCAGACATGACCGCATTCAGTGATAATACCCAGCAAGTAAGATTCCAGATTTCTGGAAGCCCATTGGACCCTAAAAAGAACAAATTCTCAACTTATGAGAGCAGAGACTTTGATAGAGAGACACAGTGGGGTGATGGATGGGACAGCCAGTAGTAACAAACGGGGTCACCATTTAAAAACAAACACAGCTTTGGCTTTCTTTCCTCATCACATTCAACAAATAAACCTGGGCAATGACTGGTGATTTGGCTCTTAAGTTAATAAATACACAATTAATATATTGATGTAAAAATAATACACAAGCAAAGGATCAAAAATAAGATCATATTTGTAATCCCTGATCTTGAAATAGTATGAAGCTTCCTTGGGAAATTTCTCATCTTCAACCATCTAGCAGTGGCTCGTAGAGGGCTTGGACCACCAGTAAAGAATCAAATATCAAAAATAGTATATTTGGCAACCTCGAAACAGCATAAAATGACACTCCACGTGCATATATTAGCAATCCCCAGTTTTTCAAAGTTTTGTGAAAAGGGGTAACTTTGACCCCTCGTATCCCATTACGGGAGCAAACCCCTGGACGGCACAACTTCAACTCCTTTTGATCATTTTTGCTCAAGTCACCTGTTTATTTTCTCTTTATTATGATTAGTGAGCAGCAGGATGTTTTCATGCTATGAAAGAGCACCACAGATGTGATGTTTGCTCTGAGGGTGTTGATGCAGAAGTACAGAGAAGGCCAGAAAAAGTTGCATTGCAGGGTGACTGAGAGGAGCTGTGGTATTGTATGAGGAAGTCGGGAGTGGCAGAGAAGTATGTAAGAGTTGTACAGGACATGTACGAGGGAAGTGTGACCGTGGTGAGGTCTGCGGTGGGAGTGACGGAGGTGGGATTACATCAGGGATCGGCTCTGAGCCCCTTTATTTGCAGTGGTGATGGACAGTTTGACAGATGAGATTAAAAAAAAAAAGTTGATGTCTTGTATGAGATGAGTTGAGCGGTATATTGCATGTGGGAATTTCCTCGTACAGCTGTGTCGGGTGGTTGCAGGACCAAAAAAAAAGTGAAGTGATTTCAGTGCATTTAGATGTAATTCTTATGAAAACTTTAAATGGATACAGTCACACACATGCGACTAGGAAGGAGCTGAGTGGACCAAGTGGAGGCAATTACCTGCCAGGCCAGGGGGTGGCGAAGTGCACTAAAGCTAACTCTGTTATTTCTGCAGGCCAAATACAGGAAAACCTGCCTGATTCAACATCAATTCCAGTTTCGGCGCCCAGACTGGCATCATTTCCGGTTCCGGAGTGCAGTCTGATGCCACTTTGGTTTTGGCAACCAGACTGACATCACTTCTGGTCCCGACTCCCAGTCTGACGTCACTTCTGGTTCCAGTGCCCAGATTGATGTAACTTCCGGTTCCAGCCAGATGACATCACACCCATTTTTCGGCTTATAAAGCTGCCATCTTTCTTATTCTCATCAGTTCAGTTCAGGACTCAAAGCCATGCACATGAGTGCTCATAAAAAATCCTTTTGCAGCCAGGGACACTATATGGGTGGCTGCCCCGAACCTTTTTGTGAGTGTTGAGGCTGTTCATGTCACAATACATACCGTAGATCCCGGAATACAAGCCGAGAATTTCGTCCTAGATTTTTGGCTTGGAGTTTGGGGGTCGGTTTATACAACGAGTATCATTTCAGATTCAAGATTTCCAGCGCAATGCCGGTTTTGCCGATGAATACGGAAGTAAATAATGACGAAACCACAGAGCCATCTTTCAGATGAAGAAGTAACTTTGCATGCCGGTACTTTAAATAAAGAATTTATTCAAAAAAGTGTTTTAGTTGTTGATTTTATTAATAAAATTTATAATAAATTATCGGGAAGTTTAAAATAAAATATTTTATTTTGAATTACGATCCACATCTTGCGTTATGAAACGGATGCGGTCACGTGTATCCGCTTGCGCGATTGTAAACAAACAACCGAGAGCGTTAGTAGCATCAGTCAGAGCCCAGATACATGTGTTTGTGGATGTAATTTCGAAACGAAGATGGACATTGTGTGGAAATATCTCCTCCTCCTCCCTTCCTGCAGCCCAAAGATGTCAAATTAAATGGTGAGTACAGTATGAAATTGTTTCTAGAATAAAATGCCTTTTACTGTCACTATATGCATCTACAATGAGATTAAAAGCAGCTCCTTCAGTGCAGAAAAAAGTTCTGTATAGGGCTTGTATGGTTGTTTTTTAGCCTTAGCATAACGCCGTATCTGCGGCCCCGCTTCTGCTTTCTTTCCCTCCTCCGACTGTGTCGTCTCCTAGACCTGACAACAAACCACGGAGAGCCCGCTGGTCTCGCTATGTTGTCTGGGATGTTGTGCGTGTGATGAAAAACACTCAAAACAGATGTCTGGCTCTGGACACCGATGTCTATAAGGTTCTGAATGGTGTAGCGGATGTTCGCCGAACCGATCGTGCACAAACAAGGACAAAAAAAAAAGTACAAAAACCACAAAAAAGTGCACTGAAAAGGAGAGCCTTGATCCGCTGCGACGATGCGCGCCGCCATGTTCCTAGCCTAATCGAAGTAGGCTAGGCACTTTTTATAACTTTTTGGTTAGTACGTTAGAAAAATTATTGGTGTTTTTTATTATGAAAAGGTTAAGCAAGTGTTGCAGTGGGAGGTTTGGAACGCATTATGGGTTAGCCTTTGCGAACGAATTAAGTTCGTAAGTCAAGGGTCCACTGTATTGCGTATTTAAGTTAATCAAATTTATAACAAGTCTCCGGAAATCCACCCGCCGATGTACCGTACTTGCGTATATAGTTTCAACACAAAGGTTCCATTTTACCAAACTTCTCCGCAATCACTTCCTGGTTTCCATCAAAAATGCCGGCAGTCTCAAATTCTCGCCGATAAACATTATAAATATACCCGAAAAGACACTTTTAAGGAAATTTAAAAAATTTTGCTTGGAGAAGGGGGTCGGCTTAAATACCGGTCATCGGCAAATACATGTAATTTAGTAGGTAGAGAAGGGGATCGGCTAATATACCGGGTCGGCTTGTATTCCGGGATCTACGGTACAGCATGTACATACATAAAAAGATTCTTGGTGTAAATAAATAAACAATGCACTCAGCTATCGTACATGCATACTTCACTTCATACTGTACTATAACCTTAAATAAATAAATGACTAATTATCACAGAATCAAATTCAATCAGTATGGTGCGAGGCGCGCAACCACAAGGAGGAAGTCTTTGAAAGGAATATTTGAATTTAAAGGCCAAGTGAGTAGTGCTGCTCTCGGGCTGCGACGTTCAGCCTCTCTTAGCACAGAGAAATCATTCATGTGGCGGTGTGAAGTGACACTTCTGTTCAGAGTGTCAGGGTGGTGTTGTCCCTACATGTATAAATAAATAGCTAAATAAGTACCTACATATATCCACACTGTATATACAGACATACAAATGAAGTAAAAACATACATCTGTACATAAACACACACAGTATGTGCACATCTAAATAAATAAATGCATAGCTGCCTACTTTAAAAAAAATACAAATATGATATTTTATTCAAAAAACAACATGCCCACTTACAGTACATTAATCACTACATCGCATATACAGTATACTATTTGCAGCTGGAGATCCACAAAGGGAGAAGATGAATCACGTATCATGAATTAATTTTTAATTCCTGAGCTTTCAGCCCCTGCCAGGAGCCGTCATCAGAGGATAATGCTTAGACTTACAAGAATCAAAGGAAATATATAGCAAAATGATTTGGGGGTTGGGAGGAGTATTGGTCGTAAAGTTTTATTTATTATGAGGATGTTGTTCTTCATAAGTTTGCATATGCTGGGTTTATGTCCTAATGCCTGTTGATAGCGTTTTCATTTGATAGCCAAGATTCAGCCAGCTCTCTGGCACTTTTAGAAAGCATTCAGACAATCTGCACACGGTCCTTTTTAATGCCAAAAACAAGAAATCGACAGAAGAAACACGAAACGCAGTTTATAGCATTCCATGCAGTTCTTGCCCAGCGGTATACATAGGACAAACATCAAAAAGAATTGCAACATATATACAGGAACATTAATGCCGTCAGAAGAAAGGACTCGCGATCACTGATCTATACGCATACAAAATCAACCGGACATACATTCAACTGGGACAATGTACAAGTAAGATTTAAGGCCAGTACTAAAAGTGCCAGAGAGCTGGCTGAATCTTGGCTATCAAACGAAAACACCATCAACAGACATTTGGACATAAACCCAGCATATGCAAACTTAAGAAGAAGAATATCCTCATAATAAATAAAACTTTACGACCAATACTCCTCCCAACCCCCACCTCATTATCCCCACACACATTTTCCTATATATTGCCTTTGATTCTTGTATGTCTAAGCATTATCCTCTGATGACGGCTCCTGGCAGGAGCTGAAAGATCAGGAATAAAAACTACTTTATGATATGTGATTCATCTTCTCCCTTTGTGGATCTCCAGCTGCAAATATGCAAACCGTATCACAGACCTTCACTTCCACAGTATACTATACATGCACTTTGTCACAAAAGCAGACCACAGACATAAAAAGGTTAGAGGCAGCCACCCATATATTGTGCCTTGGCTGCAAATGGGTTTAAATTGATTGAGATGATCACAGGTTCGAGTCCAAAACAGAACTGAATGTAATAGAAAAAGATGGCGGCTTTAAAGCCCAGGACCAGAAGTGATGTCATTGGGACTGGAAGTAGCAACATCACTGGGGCTGGACCCAGACGTGATGTCTTTTATACTAGAAGTGAGATCATCCATGGCACCGGAACCAGGAGTGATGTCATCACTGGCGCCAGGACCTGCCAAGATTTCCCATGGATGGTCTGCAGAAGATTGAGAAAGAGAGTTAGTGCAGCTCACCAACCCCGATCTGGTGTGGTAGTACTATTCTTAAGGCCTTTCAGATGAATCCAAATCACATGTGTGTGACAACTTATGAAACAAATTACATAGACAGTATCAACCTGAATAAAATACAAGTGTCTGTGTGTCTGTCCAGTTGCTATATCTCTCATTCCAAAAGATGGTTCTTCACAAATATTTATCGCAATAAAATGCATTGCATTTTCCATTCCAACAGATGGCCCATCACAAACATTTGTTGTAATAAAATGCATTGAATTTGTCATTCCATAAGATGGTCCATGACAAATGTGTAGAAATAACATGCATTGTGTTTTTCACTCCAACAGGAGGTGTATCACAAACATTTGTAGTAATAAAATGCGTTGCATTTGTCATTCCAACAGATGGCTCATCACAAATAATTGTTGTAATAAAATGCATTGTGTTTGTCATTCCAACAGCTGGCTTATCACAAACATTTCTAGAACTAAAATTACAGAATACATTCCAATATATGGTGCACCGCAAACATTTTTGCTGAGGTCTACGTTGATTATTTAGATTTCCAGCCATCTTATAATGACAGCACAGTTAGTACTATACATACACTCAGACAATAAATACATTCATATACACATTTACTTTAAAGAAAAAAAGTCCACTTGCATATAATTGTAATTAATTACATTTATATAGCATTTTTCTAGCTACTCAAAGCTGTTTACAGAAGTAGGGAGCCACTTCTACCACTTCCAGAGTGTAGCATCCACCTGGAAGATATAATGACAGACATTCTTGTTCCAGGACACATCAACTAATAGGTGATGAAGGAGTGACAGAGAGAGAGAGAGAGACAGGGAATGACAATGGAGCCTGAATGAGTAAGGTCATGGTGGGTAGTTTATCAGGGTTCACCCTACCCTTTGCAAAAGAAGACCCAGGGGTCTTTTATGACCACCGATAGTCAGGACCTCGATTTTAATTTGCCACCAGTTTTTACAGCCCAGTTTCCCTGTCACTGCACTGGGGCATTGGGATCTACACCCAGACTAGAGGGTATGTGCCCCCTGCTGAACTCACCAACACCTCCTCCATCAGCAACCCAAGCTTTTCCTAGTTGGTCTGGCGGGGCTCAAACACGCTTAGCTTCAGGTGCATTACCTTTTCTGAAGTGCAGCTAGTGTAGCTGCTGGCCATGCCACATATACATATCCCACTAAACCCAGACCCCACCAGTCGCAAATCTAAGCTCTCGCTCCCTCTGCCACACCCCTATCCCCCCCCCCCCCCCCCCCCACACACAACCCCAACACCAAGGCCAAGTCTTCAACTTGAAGACAGAAAAGTCAGAAAGAAAGGGGAGTGAAGTCCACGGCTGCCGGGCTTGACGAGTGGAGTGTTTTGTTAAATTTTTAAATAAATTGCTTGTTGGAGGCAAAAAATGAAAAACAAATTACATGCAACCTTTCTCTTTTTCTTTTGGCTAAAAGGCAATTCGTTTACCTTAAAGGTCAGTGACAATCATTTTGTATTGTGGAAAAGTGACCTGAATACACAATGGTGCATTACAGAATGGCCCTGGCTTAGTGGTCTAATACGGCTGCTGCGCTGCTCCAGAAAGCTGGGTTCACACCATGGCCTTGCCACTCTCTCTACATGCAAGAATGCTACTAATTATTGTTGTTTTATCTCTGTTTTTCTCTTGTTTTGCCTTTGTTTAAAGTTTTTATGTAGCACTTTGAGATTTACTACAAATGTAAAGTGCCCTATAAATAAAATGCATTATTATTATTATAAATTGTTTTGGTTTTTATTGTTTCCCTGGCCTGCTCCAGTTTTCCTCACATATCCCAGAGATGTGTATGTTGCATTAACTGGAAACTCTTAGTGAGTTAGTGAGGTTGTTTGTATCCCCAATGTAGCAGGCAGGGTGATGTACTGGTTGAGGCTGTGGGTTCAAATCCCACAACTGACACCACTGTGTGACCATCACCAAGTTATTTGCCTGTCATACAATTGGGCCTTACTGGCATTACTGAGCTTTGTCCCACATAAGTAGGGTCCCTTACCTGACATCAAGTACAGCTCGGCCTTTCACAATCTTTTATTGCACTAAACAGTTTGAACAGATTCACAGAAGTGAAACGTTCATTTAGACACACACACACACACACACACACACACAAATAATCTGTGTGTTCTTTTCATTCTCGATTTAAAAATCAGAAACGACCAAGGACTTCATTATGGTTCCCAGAGGCCTCCGTGATATTTGCAGTTAATTATTTACGGCAGAGTGCGGTGTGCCTCATAATTAAGCTTCAGCTTCTGTTATATATATCGTGTTAAAGCTGCCCATTCAGCACAAGCTCTATGTTATTTACCTGCGGCGACGCGACACATGTCAGCTCTGAAGGCGACGAGCGCTACCTCCTCGGATTTTCCTTTCTCATACTTGCACTCTGTACAGTGAGCAAGATGCTGTTAATAATCGTCACTTACGCTTGCCGTTTTTTGGAAAGAGTCAGCCAACTCGAATAATAGCAGTTTTAACACCTGCCACTCAAAGCATTCAAAGTTTAGTCATCTGCTGAGGGATAAATCCTAGAAATAAACTCAACACCTTTAGCATGTGAAAGGAAATGTGAGTCCTTGGCATTTCTTACCTTCATAACAGAAAATGACTCAAGTAAAATAGATGTGGAAAGGCACTATATGATAGTTTGACAGATAAGACAATATGTTAGACAGACAGATAAGGCACTATATATGCTATATTAAATAGAGAGATGAGGCATTATTTTCCATATCAGATTGATAGACAAGGCACTATATACTGTATATACTTTGTTAGGCAGCAACCTGCATTGTGAGGGAGCCTCAGTTACGGCACTACGGCTACATGGCGCGATTCCCCGAGGGTGACCCAGGCTCAGAGGACCCTCATTGTTGAAGACCCAAGTGGCTGGACCAGGCCAAGGGGATGCCCACGTAACTCCTGGCTGCGGCAGATTGGGGGTCATTTCCGGAGCGTGGGACTGGACTGTGCGTCTGCCCTGGTGCGTTGCCAACCGAGTTACCAAGCTGTTTCATCATGTGGTGGGTGTGGCAACACACTGTACCAGTGCAGGCTCCCTGACCTGATTCATAAGGCGCAATATTAGATTGTTTGATAAGGTACCATATTAGATAGATAGGTACACAATGGAGCAGACTCTGTTACTATGCCCTCTTCACCCTGGCAAGTTGTAAATTCCAGTGGTAATGGTGAGAATATTGTCCAAGTTATACTTCGGAGGGTGTAAGTATCACAGTCTGCTCCAACTCTGCTAAGACAGACAGAGGGTTTTAAGTAATCAACAGAAGTTGGGACACCTGTGCAAACTGTTTGCTTCAACTTACAAGGCTTCATTAACTTGAATGGCTGCAGACCAGCTGTAGGTTGTAATCAGTTAGTTGTTCCCTGAAGAAGGCCAGTTTGTAATGTTGTGATATTTCCTTTTCTTTCAGTTTCTGCTAATCTAATCTTTAAATTTAAACCTCTGCCAGTTTACTGCTTACCATTTTGCCATTCTAGGTCATTCATTGCATTTCAGCTGATTAAATTTGAAAGAAAACTGGAAAAAGTGAGGTGTTCTAAAACTTTTGATTGGTAGTGTAGTACAATAAGGTGCTTCCTGTATGTTATTAGATAGATAGTTAGATGTAAGGCACTATATTAGATAAGGTGCTATACAGTATATTCTGTACTAGTCATCCCCCTGCCGCTCGGCCTAAGTAGAAGTGAAACAGGACAGCGAGGAGGGTCCTGCCTGGCTCCCCACTCCTGACGTCACTCTTCCCCCTCCCCTTGGCCCACAGCCTCTGTCTCGGATTAGCGCAAATATATTGCACCTGCAAGCGAACTATGATACTTAGCACGATGGGAGAAGTCGCAAAATCAACCAGAATGTTCAAGCAAATTGTAGAAAAAACCCGATCTAAATCCGTGAAGTAGTTCTCTCGTTTGCTAGCTAAGTGGAGGTAAGGAGTGAGTGAGGTGAGGTCTCTCGGATGCACACAAATAAATCGGTACCTCAAGCGAACTATGATACACCACATAATGAGAGAAGTCACTAGAGAGATCAGATAGGTGGATAAGACACTATATATACTTTATTAGACAGTTAACTTAACCTTTCTAAGTCAGATATCCTTTACTTGCCGCCTTCTGATTCTCCTTCCTCAGTTTGGTCTCTAAGCATTGCTCACCTTTCACCATCGGTCACGCTCACAACGTTTGAGGATTCCACCCTTCCTCACTAATTGTGCCTCACAATTCCTTGCTCGGGCACTGGCTCTCTCTTGGTTGGACTATTGCAACTGTCTCCTGACGGATCTTCCTTTAACTGCTATCTGACATCTTCATCTTCTCCAGAATGCAGCTGCTTGTCTGGTATTCTCTGTTCCTCCTTTCACTCCTACTAGTCCTCTCCTTTGGTCTCGCCACTGGCTTCCAGTTCAAAGCACTTGTCTTGACCTACAGTTCTCTGAATGGTTCTGCCCTCCACTACCTCCAGTCTTTGGTCTCTCCTTATGTTTCTTAAGGAAGTCTCCATTCTTCTTCTTCTGCCTGACCATCCATTCTCTTGCCATATGTGCCAAGACAGGTCATTGCTTCTACATTCTTGCCCCCAAGCTGCAGAATGATCTCCCTTCAAACTGCACATAATTTCCTCCTGTTTAGGCATCTTTTGAAATTGCACTTCTTCATGGGGTATTTTTGGATCTGCTGAGCTTCTCTCCTGCTGTATGGCTGCTGTTGGACTGACAAAGAGTTTAGGATGCTCATTTGTGCCATAGTGTAGTTGCAGGGTTAATTATGTATTAGTTTAACAACTCCCTCTTGCTTGGTTTTTCATCTTGTTTTCTGTTGCTTTTGATGTTTGTACCTTCTAACCATTCTTGCATGCATTATAACTTGCTTTGTAAGTCACTTTGGATAAAGATGTCTATTAAAATAAGTAATAATAAAAATTATTAAAATATAGCTGTACTTGTACAGTATTTTTATGAAGTGCTGCAATATTTTCCCAAAATCAGCTGGTGTGTGTGATCCTGAATGCCAGTCTCTTAGCAGGCACACTGACTTTCATTTGTCAATAATCGCAGCTGTAGGTTTTTGTTCTGTAGAGACACACAGAAACATGAGTCACCAAAGGAAACTTACACAAACTCATTCAACCTGGGAGCTCTGCGCCTTGAGGCAGTAAACTCACCTTTCAGCCATTATTCCACCTCGGCACCAAGGCTGGAACCTTGAAAGCAGCTTTCTAGTGAAAGATAATAGGAGTGGGAAGGCAAATTCATTGAGGACTCACGGTCTATTCAGGAATCCGTCACCTGTAGTAAGCAAATAAATGACAGGAAACTCACTCCAGTGAGTGTAGTTCTTTGAAAGCAACACTTGAATTCACAGGCCAAGTGTCCGCTTCATTTCCTTGTAGCTCAGAGAAAAATCACCAATGTGGCAATTCTTATGGTCAGAGAAGCACAGTGTTGCAGTGCTTAGCAACACCGACTTCCAGCTTGGATTTGAATCCCATACCTGTGCCCGTATTTATCAAAAGTCTCAGAGTAGACAAATGGTCCTAACTGACTCAAATCCCAAAAACGCAAACCCTAATTTGGTCCTAATCTAAGAAGTCAGAGTAAAAGCATTTGCATCAATATTCCTAAATTAGAAAAACTACTACTAACATCACCAGAATTTAGGAGAACTCCTAAGCTGTCCCAACTCACTAGGAGATGGTGTTCAGGCAGAGGTCAGCAAACACATCCCACGAGAGGCAGAATGTTTTAGAAATTCTGAACAACACTGAACTCTTAAATAGACATCGATATGACAGAGAGGGAATGATATTCTTAACAAACCTTGTGAGTTATACCTACGCGGAGGAGCCGTGTGTTATCAGCTGAAATTAAGGTGTTGGTAACGCTACAGGGGAACAGGCAGCTTTGCAGTCAGCAGTAATTTGGGTTTGTCACAACCAACCATTTCTCGATTTTTGCACCAAACCTTACAAACAGTGAATCCTTTATATTAAAATGTCATTTTACCATTATGTCAATATATCACACTGCACAGAGGTAAATAACCATGTTATGTGTTATGAAGATCATATGAAGCCTTTGTTAAGCTCTTGTGGCATAAGAGTAAATGAGTAATAGTTGCCTTTTTATAGTACCTAAACTAAAGTGGGGGCAGCATGGTGGCACAGTGGGTAGCGCTGCTGCCTCTCAGTAAGGAGACCTGGGTGGATTTGCTCTGGGTGCTCCTAAATTGTCCCTAGCATGTGCTTGGTGTGTGTGTGTGCGCTCTGCGGTGGGCTGGCGCCCTGCCTGGGGTTTGTTCCTGCCTTGTGCCCTGTACTGGCTGGGATTGGCTCCAGCTGACCCCCGTGACCCTGTGTTAGGATATAGCGGTTTGGACGATGACGGACTGACTGACTGATTGACCTTACAAACATGTGAGAGTATATGCACATTTATACGTTTCCCCACCACTCCATGTGAGGTAATGTTAACGTGAGCAGCATTCATGTAAGTCGGCACACAAACGAAGATCTTCGCCCCCAATGAGAATTCTGATTCTCATGGATAATGGAATCACACTATCAACACACAGGTGGTCATGGATAGTAGTGATGGGCGATTTGCGGGTGATTCAGACTTTTGTAATACGTGTATAAGTTTAATATCTACTCACATGCACAGTTGACACAGAGCCAGATTTAGCACAGGGGTTCACCATATAAGAACTGCTAGGCAAGCATTAGAAGACAAGACAGTTACAGACAACTGGGAAACGGGCAGTCGGACGAAGGACCATTATATACTGTTTTTGTCTGTCAAAGTCAGCATGAAACCGTATCCTCTTTGCCTTGTTTGGAATGGCTTGATTCACCCAAGTGGGGGTACCTGCAAGTGAAGAAAGAGTATAAAGCCTTAGAACATTGCCTGGCACACCTTTGTAGCCGACAGACGGATGGGAGATAACGTCATCCGATCCTGAAAGTCCTTCCCTTGCAACGACAAAAATGGCCCCCACTCCCTAACTTGGTTTTTGCCTTTAGCTTCCTTCGTCTATTATGCAGCGTAAGCCGCCATTAAAGTTATTTCTCCTATGTGATTTCTTACCACTGTATCACGGGGGGGGGGTTGTAATCGCCTTTTTATATTATATGTATATAGATTCGAATTTTGTAACACGCTGCAATTACAAAAGAACTCATTCCCAGGGAGCTACCGTCCCCTGCAGGATACACTCTTTTTAGTGAATCTTATAAATCGATTCATGAGCACAAATGGAGCGGTTCTGTGGAGCTTAACGTCGGAGCTAAAAGTGCACGTGTGTCCTAAGCGATGTTGTCATTGTCTTTCATTTCGCGGCAGCTAGTAAATGTTTCAAGTACCTGTGCAAGAACTGCCTGACTCACGGGTCTTGACTCATTTTATTCGTGAACAAATCAATCTTAACAATTCTCGTTTATCTGATTAGCGAACAAATCATTACAAGTTGCAGAGTTCTCATTCACATATGATTCTGTAGCACACGGAGGTCAAACTCTGGTTCTGGAGGGCTGCAGTGGCTGCAGGTTTTCATTCTAACCATCTTCTTCATTAGTGACCAGTTTTTTTTTCTGCTATTTAACGTCTTTTACCTTCATTTTAATTAACTTGACTCTGACCCCTTAATTGTTTCTTTTTCCTTAATTAGCAGCCAAACAACAGTGAGACACGAAACGAGACGTCACATAAGCAGCTCACCTGTGCCCGTCACACAGAATCTGAAAATAAAGAAAGGTGAAGGTCTCGGTAAGGTTGGTCTTTCATGTCACCAGAACATCTTGACAGTGGTCTTAGAAAAAACAGAAAATCAACAGTTTTGGAAATGTCTGCTGTGGCGGAATGAGAGCAGCAACAAGCCGTGGAATTAAATAACGGGTTTAATTAACAGCAAGAATCGGCTTCTCATTAAGAAACTGGTTGGAGTTTGAAGCCCCAATTTAGCTGCTCATCTGTTAGCTCGTTTCACATCTTGTCTCCATTTGGCTGTCATTTAATGAAGAAAAGTATCAATTCAGAGGACTGAATCCTTAAAAACAGGGCTATTAAAATGACGGGAAAAGGAATTAATTAGCAGTGAAAACTGATTAGGAAAAGAGTTAGAATGAAAAGCAGCAGCCACTGCGGCCCTCCAGGGCCAGAGTTCAGCACCCCCACTGTAGCAGAATATCTTATTTTCATTATCTAATATATAAAGCGGAGTCGATGTGTCTACATATGTTTGTTTGTCCGCCATACAAATCCGCACCAGGTGTCTGATAGGCACCAAACTGGGGATTGGGCTCCTTTGTGACCAGGAGAAGGTCATGGGGTATGTTTGGTTGGGAAAAATGTTCGTGGTGAAGTGCAGGGCACCTTTTCACCGACACAGCGTTCGGCACAAGTCCCCATACTTATCATCGACAAGATGGCCGCATATTGCAACAGACGTTCACGGCGGCACCATCTAGCGGCAGCTTTGCTCCCTGTGCGTCGCTCTTTACCCATGTTGCTTTAAATTGCCAAGAGATGGCGGAAGTGTCCAACTATGAGAAGGCCGACTGCTTTGATTGAGTGAAGACGAACTGCCGTATAGGATATAAAACGTGAACGACCCAGTGCGCATGACCAGGTCACACACCTGCGTTTCCGCAGGTCACACTCCCACACGCACTGATAGTGCTGTATTTCATTCACCAACGTCCATTATATGGCAGCACGTTTGAACAGAGACTCGCCTTAAAAAGACAGCATCCTTCCCCCACCATTTTCCCCATACGCAGCAGCAGTTGTGTGTCACTTCTTTCTAGTTACCATAGCCAACGTCCGTTAGATGGCATCACAGTTCAACACAGACACTCGTTACAAGCACAGCACCCCTCCCCGCCATTTTTCCCAGTACGGTTTCAGTGCTACTCTTTCTCACTGGCTTTCTGTATTTGTGGTGCTATTTGCTCGCTTTCTGATTCGCAGTACGATTTCAGTGTTGCGCTTTCTGACTGACTGGTGCTATTTGTTTCACTTTCTGATGTATTGTAAATAACGTAAATTCATCTCACTGTGGTGCTTATTCTGTACGTAATACCATGTAACACATTATAATTGTCCTGCTTTTCGCTAATATACCCATGCCACCGAAAAAAAGACGTAGAATTGGAAGGTCCACTTCAGATGCCACAAAAAAGTCTATTTCAAGTGCGTCTGAAACGCCACAGCACACAGAATCCAGAGTGGAGGAACTTACAATAAAATGTCAATCAGAAAACTGTTTGTTCTATTTCTATGTTCTGTTTCTTTCATTTGGGAAATTCACTGGTTATAGATTCCCGGGCAACGGCGGGTACTCCTGCTAGTACATTATAAGAAAGGAAGTCAACTCAGAAAAAAGTTTAGGGCACATCCATGACCCTGTATAATGAAAATAAATGAAAAATAAATGCTTCTTTTACAAAGATTCTGATAATGTCTTTTTAGAAGCAAGTCCAATACAGCACAGACAGAAAAGGGACGGGTCCAAGAGGATGAATAATGAAAGTGACATCAGCGGTGGAATGGCTGGCTGGCTGTCTTTCATTCTGCAGATGGAGGAAGAGAGAAGGCATTTGAACTCCATGCCAGCCCCTGGTTCAGCAGGTAACTACCATCACGAGAGCCCTTAAACTACCTCCCAAACGCAAGCATCTCAAATGTGTTATCATGCTTTGTGTAAAGAAACAGTACAATGGCACATAAATTATGATGTTAAATATATAATGATTCATTCATTTTTATTTAATTAATTAATGGACTGATGCCCTGTTCAGGGGTTGTTCCTGCCTCATGACCCTGGTCTGAATTAAATGATTAATATTAATTGGTAACAAATCAAATATTAATGAACAGAGAAAAATATGAATTATATAGTTATACACATATATGAAAATCATGTGCAAATTATTAAATTCCATATTTGTGATGCAGTCTGAAGGGACCCAACCAGACTTACCATGTACACTCGATTCTAAACAAATCAAAAGAATCGATTCACTTAAATGGGTAGTTCGAAAGAATTGAATTGGTAAAGTGAATCAAAATGCCCATCACCAATGGCTGAAAACTCTATTGTACAGTAGTAGCCAGCATATTACCCAGAAGATGGGCGGGGCTTGATGGGTGACTCCAGTATCAGAGATGACTTTCCATGGACAGGAGAACATCCTTAAGATGCTGAACTGGTTTGATACCAGTGAGTGAGTGAGTAAATGTGTCTGTGTATGGGTGTCCGTGTGCATTGCTCCCAGCCATTCCACAGTAGTCACTGGCCCTTCAGAGCCCCGAAGTGGCATGAAGTGATGAATGTGCCAGTTGCCCCCTGGTGGCATTATGCACATACTGCACAATTCTAAGTAAGATTCCTTGATTAAACCAACCCCTGCCAAGGCCATGTCAGCTTCTTTAAAGAAAGGATTTCTACGAGAAGCCTGTCAATTGTTTCAAGGTTTCTTTTTGGGGTGAATGTCACATCTCTTAAAATTCAGCTCTTTGTTTTCTTAGTTTTTATTTATTTATTTTTTCAAGTAGAACTTTATTTTATTATGTAAATGTTATACTTGTGTTGCTTGCACCATTTTGCAGTGTTTAGGCCATCGGACAATATCACAGAAGCATGGATACTCCTACACCTTCAGAGCCTCATTTACATCAACTCCATAAAGTAAAATATTAATTAACAAAGAAAGAAAAGAAGAAAACAGCAGATGTGGATGCAGTAGCTGTCATAGCAACTGCCTAGCTAAATGGCCCAAGAAGAGTATTTTTGCCACCCCAGGGGTCTATTATAAGCCGGAGCCTGAAGTCTTGGAAGAAGTGCCTCTGAGGAGCTTTTTCTTTACATATTGGCTGAGCCTGACTGTCTAACATGCCTTATGGACAAACACACACACTCACACTGTCTCTGTTGTTGAACCAAAGTGTCACTTTATATTATGCTGCTCTCACACTGATGCCATATTGTGACAGAAAAGCACTAAGAGCGATGCTCACACCTCATTTGAATAGGGGCGGGGTCACACTTTGGAGGATACAAAGTACTCTGGGGTTATAAATAAGGGTGTGACGTAACGTCTGGCATCTCGAGATGCGTCTTGACCTCCTTGCTTCAAGTTAAAGTCACAGCTGTGTCCTTAACCAAGCGCTGGCCAAAAGACTGGTGAGTCATTCCATGTTTAGGAAATAGAAAAATAAAAAAAAAGAATTCAATTTAAGGAGACTGGGAAAGATTATGGGAGTGCATTTTATAAATTTCAGAATGAGAGACGAGAAGTCAGACTGCTGAAGCGTAAAAGCAGAATCCTCACAGCTGTCAGGGTTTCAGCTCTGATGAGGTGCCAGTTTAGTACCTCTTGAGAGTGATTGTGGCCTGAAGGTGGGCATGACGTGTATTCCAGAAAAGTAAACAGCAGTAAATCATGCAGCCACTTTTTCCAATATACATTAACTCTGTTTGAATAAGTTCATCTTTATTTTTATAACGCCATCCAAATAGAAAAATGCCAGAGGATGTCTTAAAAAAAATAAAAAATAAGCAAATATTCCTCCATTTTTGGACATCCTTATTCCATTTCAAGTTCTCTTGGATTTGCTTTGGAAGGAATTCTGCACAGAATAAAACAACACAAAGGAGCTTTACATACATCCATCCGTTATCCAACCCGCTATATCATAACACAGGGTCATGGGGGTCTGCTGGAGCCAATCCCCGCCAGCACAGGGCATAAGGCAGGAAACAAACCCCGGGCAGGACGCCAGCCCACCGCATGGCACACACCAAGCACACACTAGAGACAATTTTAGGACCGCCAATGCACCTAACCTGCATGTCTTTGGACTGTGGGAGGAAACCCACGCAGACACGGGGAGAACATGCAAACTCCACACAGGGAGGACCCGGAAAGCAAACCTGGATCTCATTACTGCGAGGCAGCAGCGCTACCCACTGTGCCACCGTGTCGTCCGGAGCTTTACAAAGCAAGCAAAATAAAATACAAAGCGCACCATCCATTTTTTGAAACCGCCTTCTTTTAATAAATCAGTCTTTGTTTGTGTAACGTTCTTCACACAGTAAAATACCGGAAGATGGCCAAGAAAATTACCAACAAAAACAATTTGATAATACAGTGGGCTCAAAGTCTTGAGGTCCCTTCTCTTTTTGCGCATTTCGTTATATTGCAGCCTTATGGTAAATTCATTGACAGAGCCGACTCTACTTCCTTAGAAGGCTGGCGTCCTTCAGCATCTGCAATAAGATGCTGCAGATGTTCTATCAGATGGTTGTGGCGAGCGCCCTCTTCTACGCGGTGGTGTGCTGGGGAGGCAGCATAAAGAAGAGGGACGCCTCACGTCTGGACAAACTGGTGTGGAAGGCAGGCTCTATTGTAGGCACGGAGCTGGACAGTTTGACATCCGTGGCAGAGCGACGGGCGCTGAGCAGGCTCCTGTCAATCATGGAGAATCCACTGAACAGGATCATCTCCAGACAGAGGAGCAGCTTCAGCGACAGACTGCTGTCACCGTCCTGCTCCACTGACAGACTGAGGAGACCCCACACTATGCGACTCTTCAATTCCACCGGGGGTGTAAACGTTAACGTTATACAAAGTTATTGTCTGTTATACCTGCATTGTTATCACTCTTTAATTTAATATTATTCTTTATCAGTATGCTGCTGCTGGAGTCTGGGAATTTCCCCTTGGGATTAATAAAGTATCTATCGATCGATAGAGCTGCCAGGCAAGAGGAGAAGAGGAAGGCCTAAGCGAAGGTTTATGGATGTGGTAAGAGGGGACATGCAGGTGATGGGTGTAACAGAACAAGATGCTGAAGACAGGATGATATGGAAGAAGATGATCTGCTGTGGCAACCACTAATTGGAGCAGCCGAAAGAAGAAGAAGAAGGTGGTGGTAGCATCAGGGACTGGGAGACTAGTCAGGGATGAGGGAAAGTTGAAAAGATCAAAGCACAGAGATATTCTCAGTGAAGACCTATTCATGGCGCTCAGGACCTCAGACTGGGCTGATGGCTCACAAAACAGAGACAACACAGGTGTCGCTTAGGAACAACTCTAAGGATGTCCTTGAGTGGTCCAGCCAGAGCCCAGACTTGAACCTAATTTAGAAAGACATGGAAATAAGTGCCCACCAACAATCTTCATGCAACAGAACAGAGCTTGAAACGATCTGCAGAGAAGAATGACAGAAAATCCTCAAATCCAGGAGCGTGAAGCTTGTCCCATGTAAACCGTGAAGGGCTTTACATGCTTTCTGAAGGCACAGTGTACAGAGTGCTCATGCGTTTTCAAATATTTTTTAGTCCCAATACAAATCCAGACATTGAAAACCGTAAAAGAGAAGTAAAAATTCAGAAAATCCAGTAAAACAAAGGAGTGTAATATGACACCACCAAACACAAGATCACCTTCAAAATCAGTGGCCTGGACTTCAATTCCCAACATGCCTTCATGTGGTCTCTGAACAGGGATGGACAAGTGGCTCCACCTTTTGTGAAGGAACATAAAGGAAGCAGACCACACACATAGGTACTGCATAATAACTAAATATAATTGACAAATAATAAATGAAGAGAACAATATTATAACAAATAATGGAATACCGTGAAATATAATAAAAAGTGAACAATAAAGACAAATAGAAGCACCTTAATTACAGTATTTGACCACAACAGCGTGAATGTCTGTGTGACTGGGCTGCATAATGGACTGGGGTTTTCTCCTCAGCTGATGCTGTCTGGGATGGCCTGCCGCCCCATCGTCCCTGAACTGCATTAAGTGGGTTTGAGAACATCATGCTGCTATGCTATGGGGTGATTATTCCGATTCCAGTCCATGTCTTTTTCCGCCCCTTAAGTTTTCATTCAGTCAATATGGTTTGCTGTTTAGGGTTATAGCCCTTTATTGCCACGTCCTTAATCCATTCATTAAGCCCACTGAGTGTTTCTAATTTGATTTCATAAGCTATGCCTGCTGTTTAGAGTGCCAGTCCATTTGTGAGGTCTGCCCATCAGGATGTTTGTAACGTGTCTGTTTTCTACCAATGAAGCTCTCGTCGCATTCAGTAATATCTTTGTCTCTTTAGAATTTTAGCCTGTAATGACTGTTAAGATTTGTATTCTCAGTCCTTCAAGATTCAGTTTTGACCTGTTATTACTGTCGGCTTTTTTAGT
Source organism: Polypterus bichir lapradei (assembly GCA_026402145.1). Lineage (NCBI taxonomy): Eukaryota > Metazoa > Chordata > Cladistia > Polypteriformes > Polypteridae > Polypterus > Polypterus bichir. The sequence goes on along the minus strand of JANRMT010062816.1, from coordinate 18,995,631 downwards.
ATTTTGAATATCATCTGGCACAGTGGTAGCGATGTTGCCTCGCAGTTAGGAGACCCGGGTTCGCTTCCCGGGTCCTCCCTGCTTGGAGTTTGCGTGTTCTCGCCTTGTCTGTGTGGGTTTCCTCCCAAAGTCCGAAGACATGCAGGTTAGGTGCATTGGCGGTCCTAAATTGTCCCTAGTGTGTGCTTGGTGTGTATGTGTGCATGTGCCCTGCAGTGGGCAGGCGCCCTGCCCAGGGATTTGTTCCTGCCTTGCTCCCTGTGTTGGCTGGGATTGGCTCCAGCAGACCCTTGTGACCCTGTGTTAGGATATCGTAGGTTGGATAATGACTGACTGACTGACTGACTGAATTTCATCTGTCAGTGAAGTTTGTCCTATGAGGTCTCAGTCTGCTTGTTCTGATTTTCTTACGTTGTTCAGATTTATATTATTTTCATTGTTACATTATACCCTCCAGGCCCTCCCATTGGTCTAGTCTGCCCATTTCATTTATGGATGATGTCTGCACCTTTTATATCTCAGCCAGGGCTCCGGATTCTTCTTCAACTTGGATTCCCTAAGGTTACTTTTCTTTGCTGTCTGCTTTGTTTTTTTATGGCTGTCTTATGTTTCATGCATGCTGCGGGTCTCCCACAGTTTCTGGAGGTTCATATCGAATGTGATTGGGAGTTTTGGTGAATTTCTGTGCTTTTTCTTTTTTGATATTCCTTGATTTTTGTTTTGACCGTCTTGAGAGGCGCTGCTATTTCTTTAGAATTATAAATAACAATGCTAGTAATCCCTGAGTCTTATTCTCTACGATTTGTCGTCTACTAAATCCAGGTCACTCAATGGAATGCCTCCAAAAAACTTCCAGTGAAACTTGTGAGGCTTTTGCTGTATTTTTCAATCAAAAAATTAATGATATTGGAAATAATATAGTACATCTCCCCAATACCTCTTAAACCCCAGTACTCTATTATAAACAAATTAAATTCTTTCACCAGGATAGATTTAGCTGATTTATATAAAATAATTTCTCAACTGAGACCCTCCACCTGTGTCCTTGACCCAATACCAACAACTTTTTTCAAAGAAATATCGGCGTGCTAATTGATAGTATTCTTGACATAGTAAACTCGTCATTAGATACGGGGGTCTTCCCAGACTGTCTTAAGACTGCTGTAGTTAAACCCCTGCTCAAGAAAAATAATCTGGACTCTGCTTTTGAAAATTTTAGCCCTATTTCTAACCTGCCTTTCTCAAGTAAAATTCTAGAGAAGGCCGTCATTATGCAGCTTAATGATCACCTCAATAAACCTGCTATTCTTGATAAATTTCAGTCATGTTTTAGAACAAATCACAACACAGAAATTGCACTCGTTAAAGTAATAAATGACTTGCGAGTAAATGCAGACACAGGCCGTCTATCTGTTCTCATCCTCTTAGATCTGAGTGCCACATTTGACACCATTGATCACAATATTCTTAGAAATCACCTTAGTCAATGGGTGGTCCTCTCTGGCAGTGTCTTAAATTGGTTTGAGTCTTACCTGGCAGGTAGAAAATTCTTTGTTAGTTGTCGTAATTATAACTCAGACACCTGATGTTCTATATGGTGTTCCACAATGCTCTATTCTCGTCCACTGCTCTTTTCGATTTACATGCTTCCGTTAGTTCAGATTATCTCGGGGCATAACATGGGCTACAATAGCTATGCTGATGACACACAGCTGTATTTATCAATGGCACCTGATGAACCCAACTCTCTTGATTCATTGTTTCTGAATAGATGAGTCGTAATTTTCTCAAATTAAATAAAGAGAAAACAGAAATTTTAGTGATTGGCAATAATGGATATAATGAGATTATTAGAAATAAACTTGATCCATTAGGATTAAAAGTCAGGACGGAGGTAAAGAATTTAGGGGTAACTGTTGACTCTGACCTGAATTTTAAATCGCATATTAATCAGATCGCTAGGAGAGCATTTTTTCACTTAAGAAATATAACAAAAGTTAGACCAATTATATCATTGAAAGATGCTGAGAAATGAGTTCACGCTTTTGTTTTCAGTCGACTAGTTTACTGTAATGCACTCCTCTCAGGACCACCCAAAAAAGTCATCAATCAATTACGGGTGCAGAATGATGCTGCTAGAATCTTAACTCAGAAAGTAAAATCTGAGCACATCACCCCAGTCTGAGCGTCACTACACTGGTTACCGGTGTCATTCAGAACTGACTTTAAAATCCTGCTTATGGTTTACAAAACCTTCAATAATCTCCTCCATCTTATATTTCAGAATGTCTTACACCTTACACTCCAAATCATAACCTTAGATCTTCAAATGAGGGTCTGCTTAGAATTCCAAGAGCTAAACTTAAAAGAAGTGGTGAGGCGGCCTTCTGCTGTTATGCACCTCAAATCTGGAATAGCTTACCGATATGAATTCACTGCTGAAAACACATTACTTTAACATGGCTTTCTCATAACTTCATCTTAGTTAAATCCTGATGCTCTGTTTATTCAATTAATTATTATTCATGGTGGCTCCAAAATCCATACTAACCCCTACTCTCTCTTCTGTTCTTTTTCTGTGGTGGCGACCTGTACCACCACCACCTGATCAAAGCACCGTGATGTCCCTACATTGAAGGATTAAAGGCCAGAAGTCCACGTGACCCTCATCATCAAGTTCTTCCATGTGAACCCTGAACACCAAGAGGACTGATTGAGGTCATTTATGTCCGGTAGAATGCCCAGTGGGGGCTGGGTGGTCTCGTGGCCTCGGATTTTATCTTTTTCTCCAGCCGTCTGGACTTTTGTTTTTTCTGTCCTCCCAGGCCATCGGACCTTACTTTTATTCTATGTTAATTAGTGTTCCCTAATTTTAATTATTTATTTTGTCTTTTTTCTCTTTATTTATCATGTAAAGCACTTTGAGCTCCATTGTTTGTATGAAAATGTGCTATAGATATAAATGTTGTTGTTGTTGACCTTCTGACCTGTGGTTTGACCCCACTTTGGATTTGCGATTTTGGGGACCGTGTTTGCTTGGGATTGCCTTGTTGTTCAGGCAGATGCCTTATGCCCTTTGTGCTCTATGTACCTTCACTCTTCAACAGAGCATTTTTTGCGGAAGTAAAACTTTTTTTATAAATCTCCATATTTGCCCTTGTTACTAGCCGGATTGACGATTTTCTCCTCTAGTGGGCATTTTTTGGGACTTTGGGACTCCTAGGTCACAGTATTTTTAATAACTTTAAAATAATCCTAAACCCACAAAATAATAAAAAAAAAATGGAGTCCTTCATATATTAAAACCCCCAATAGTACAAAAAAATAAAGAGGATACCCTAACCCTAACCACTCAAGTGAAGAATGAAAAACTATGCCAATTCCTAACAGCATCACTGCTTTCTAAATTGCTTGTCTCTTTGTTAAATTGGCACGTAGCAGGAGTGACCACAACACACTTGAGAGATTTCGTTGAGCCGCCACAGCATGGCTGACGTTTCCCTCTGCCACATATACGTGCCATGAGCCATCAGATTTTCACGTGACCCTCTGTGGCTGACCCACTTTCTACCACTTCTATTCCATTAGTCACATCCTTTCGTTCCATTCAGTTTTTGTGGATCTTCATTCTGCAAGCTATCCACTCTGCACATAATTTTTGAACATTTGTCGATGCCATTTTCTGCCTTCCTGCGTCTTTGGCACTCTCGACACTCACACCAGTCCTGCTTGTGAATTTCATTGATGGCTTCCTTTCTGTCCTTGTGCTTCTGCTGTCTAATATTCTTTTTAACAAATTCTAGAAACAACCTAAGTGAGGAGACTAGAAGTGGAATAGGTGAGGGACCCCATTAAAGCAATTGAGCTGCTATCTGCTCCTACGCCGGCTGTGCTCCTGCACTCGAGTGGCCAATCAGGGGGACAGTTCCTCTGTTATATTGACCCCAGTGTAATAAGAATTAGACAAACCATGAGGACGGGAGACGTCTTTTTGTAAACTACTTGGACTTTTAGCTTCTAAAACATCAATTTAACTGTAGAAGGTGGATGACATTTACTTTTATGCTAATCAGAAAGCATTTAGCAGCTGTGCATCGGTGGCTCGATTGACGTGACAACTTATTTAAAGCCTACTGCGTTCGTTCCTTCAACAGACTGCCTTTTTCATATTCAAGGCAGAGAAAACACTCAGGCAGTGCCAGAGCAACTCTCATTGACCTCCACAAGTGCGAAACACACATTGGACGTGCCATGTGGAGAGCTCGGACGAGACATTTGGCACCAGCGTTCTTCCTTATTATCAATGAAATTGTTTGTTACTCTACCTGCCCGGCAAGCTGCTCAAAATAGCACCGTTACACTGGTGGATTTCTTGTACAAACTTGTCAAGTCCCGGTGTTTCCATGGAAATGCTGGGTTACTATGGAGACCATGTGGGAAATGGGTAAGGGGAGGGCAGTTGGCGGGGGTGGGGGCTCGTTGAATTATCATGTAAAAGGAGAGCAGCAGCAACTGTGGAGTTTGGCGCACTTTAGAAGTCACACCACAGGACACAGAGGGTCTGAAGGTTCAGTAAATAGCAAGGTGAAAAGCTCCGTGGGCACCAAATAGAAATGAGCGTTAGCATTGTACATGTATCATATACAGCATTATGTTTTTATATATATATATATATATATATATATATATATAATAATATATATATATAAATAATAATATATAGTGCATATACTTTCATAAATTCATTTTGGGGGTGTGTGTGTGTGTGTATATGTGTATATATATATTGTGGATTACTTGTGTTCTATTCTGTGTATTCTATTGTATTTACCCCCTTTTTTTTGACATCCACGGTGTTTCCTTGTCTTCTTAGAGAGTCGAAGCTGGGGGACTGTCAAAAGGCAGGGCCTGTTAATGCCCATTGTGGCACTTCTTGTGTGATTTTGGGCTATCCAAAAATAAATTGCATTGTGTTGTATTGTATATAAATATGTATGTGTGTGTGTGTATATATATATATATATATATATATATATATATATAAATAAAGGGTGGTCCAGACCTAATTATGCAGATCCAGATCGTCTAGATGACTTTGATTTATGTGGGGACGATTCCAGTTTTGCGCGAAGATGATTTTTCATGTCATCAGTTCGCACACTTCTCAATGGTCCATGTAATAAACTTAATAAGTTATAGCGTAATGAAAATTGCATAATTAGATCTGGACAAGCCTATATATATATATATATATATATATATATATGTATATATGTATATATATATACAGTGGTGTGAAAAACTATTTGCCCCCTTCCTGATTTCTTATTCTTTTGCATGTTTGTCACACAAAATGTTTCTGATCATCAAACACATGTAACCATTAGTCAAATATAACACAAGTAAACACAAAATGCAGTTTTTAAATGATGGTTTTTATTATTTAGGGAGAAAAAAAATCCAAACCAACATGGCCCTGTGTGAAAAAGTAATTTCCCCCTGAACCTAATAATTGGTTGGGCCACTCTTAGCAGCAATAACTGCAATCAAGCGTTTGCGATAACTTGCAATGAGTCTTTTACAGCGCTCTGGAGGAATTTTGACCCACTCATCTTTGCAGAATTGTTGTAATTCAGCTTTATTTGAGGGTTTTCTAGCATGAACCGCCTTTTTAAGGTCATGCCATAGCATCTCAATTGGATTCAGGTTAGGACTTTGACTAGGCCACTCCAAAGTCTTCATTTTGTTTTTCTTCAGCCATTCAGAGGTGGATTTGCTGGTGTGTTTTGGGTCATTGTCCTGTTGCAGCACCCAAGATCGCTTCAGCTTGAGTTGACGAACAGATGGCCGGACATTCTCCTTCAGGATTTTTTGGTAGACAGTA
>JANRMT010062816.1:18963855-18984689 GCA_026402145.1 Polypterus bichir lapradei | reverse complement strand
TATATATATATATATGTATGTGTCTATATGTGTGTGTATAGCTTTGATCACTGAGTGCAAGGGAAAAATAATAAAATGTAGTCTATAAGTTATTAAACAGTAAAACATTAACGTTTTATGAAGTAAAGTTACATTGAGCACTACTGGAGTGGTTGCGGGTAAACTACATTTTAAAGACGGTATAACAGAAGAGGTAAGTAGTACTAACAGCAGCTAAAATGTATATGGATCATCTCTCGGTAGTAGATCCCTTTTGAAAGGCGTTACACGACGGCTGTGGTATAGAAATTACATTTTCTATGTGAAAGTCCAAATTTCTGCCTCTAATAATGTGCCTTACCAGCAATTAAAGAAAATTAGTTTTGTGTTCTCTGCAGTGTTAAGAGAGAAAGGCTTTGGTTTGGGATAAAAGGAAAAAAGGTGTAAAGAAAGGAAAGTTGCGTTTTTCTTTTATATAGTATAGAGAGATGTGTTCGCTGACGATATGAGCGCCTTTTGGGGACAGTCGCGGTGGGTCTTGTGCAGACTGGTGAGACGTCCCAGCTATTAATCGGTCCTTCACTCCTGTGCGTGTCTTCATAAGAGCTGACGACCTCATAATCGTATACGTGCAAAATAAAGTGCGAAGCGCCTTAATATTATTTTGCCGCAGAAGCGCAGTCAGCGTGTTAAAGGCCGGCACAGCTATGCGCGCGCGCCGGCTGCTCGACTTTTGCTGGGCAGGAGACGGCAGTTTTTGCAGACACGTTCACATGATCAAAAGTCTCCGCGCCCTTTGGAGGTCATTCATATACAAAATACCCGCGCCTCGCAGCGGAGAAGTAATGGGTTAAAGAAGTAATGAAAAAGAAAAGGAAACATTTTAATAATAACGTAACATGATTGTCATGAGTGTTGCTGTCATATATATGCCTGCCTAAATAAGTCACCCTCGCTTCGCTCTTACTTTTTTACCGTTCATTTAATCATGGCTAGTGGCGGAAAAATTATAAAATGGAAGGAGGATTACACTGAGTATGGCTTTACCAAAACAATTATTGATGGCGAATCGATTATTCATAAAGCTTGAATTGGTGATCTGTTTTTGTGTGTTAACCTCATATTTTTTCATACTTCTTCTCAAACCAAGGTGGTGCGAGGCTAAAATGAATTGGGATGCGCTGATCAATGTTATCGGTGTACCAGGAAATCATGCATTGACAAAAGTTCCCCTTTGATTGTAATGCAAAGTGTGATTAAATGCATTATTTTTTAACGCGTTATGGAGCACATGCATCGAAGCTTCTCAGCTGTGCTTGTGCTAAGAAAATTAAACATTTTAAAAATAACGTAACACGATTGTCAATGTAACCTTTTGTAAGTAGTGCCTGGAGGATTCAGTGTGGAGAAAGTCTAGAGACAGAGTGTGTATTAACGTGGATTTCTCTGTATTTGGTGGCAGTGTGACGAAGTTGCTTCGGAAGACGGCGTTAGCCGCGGAGCTCAGCTCAGAGCGAAATGAGGTAAATGGGAGGGGAGATGATGACGTGACTCCCCCACCCGCCTTAACTGTCAATCCTCCACAAACACAGTCTCTCGGAATTTGCATAAGCACACCCCTTCACCTGCAATTTTAACTTAGTTACAAAGTGATCAAAACTCTCGTTTATATCCTGCGTCCTCTCATTAAACTTGTATCCCGCATTACCCGTGGGCACGAAAAGCACCAGCGGCAGCCTGTCTATTAAGTTAATTTAAAGTTTAGGTTTATACCTCGCTTTGTTTCCGAAGTAGCTGTACTGATGAATATGGTAGTATGTCACTCGCTCGCTTCTTAATGTTTCGCTGCCTTCTCAATTATATAATGCATGTTTTGTTCAGCGTATTTTGGAGCTCTTCCTGGTTTTCTACATAGTGCGTTGACAGTCAGTTCACGTGATTACGTGGGCGGCGTAATGATGTCACACGAAACTCCGCCCCCACGGCGGTCAAGCTCAACTCCATTACAGTAAATGGAGAAAAATACCTTCCAGTTATGACCATTACGCGTAGAATTTCGAAATGAAACCTGCCCAACTTTTGTAAGGAAGCTGTAAGGAATAAGCCTGCCAAATTTCAGCCTTCTACCTACACGGGAAGTTGGAGAATTAGTGATGAGTCAGTCAGTCAGTGAGTGAGTGAGTGAGTGAGTGAGTGAGTGAGTGAGTAAATGGAGAAAAACAGCTTCCAGTTATGACCATTACGCGTAGAATTTCGAAATGAAACCTGCCCAACTTTTGTAAGGAAGCTGTAAGGAATAAGCCTGCCAAATTTCAGCCTTCTACCTACACGGGAAGTTGGAGAATTAGTGATCAGTCAGTCAGTCAGTCAGTCAGTCAGTCAGTCAGTCAGTCAGTCAGTCAGTGAGTGAGTGAGGGCTTTGCCTTTTATTAGTATATATATATATATATATAATATATATAAATATAAATTAATTATCTGGCTGACATCTTTATCCAAGCCCACTTCCAAATTCTGAGATTCAATTGGTTCCATTTCTTTTGATTTTCCAATTTTAGTACAGGCACATGAAGTGAACTTCTCGTGGTCATACAGGGTCAGTAGTGCTGGTCAAAGCCCATCGTTGCCCCATTAGTGTCCGGAGCACATGCCCCTTGAGTTACCAAATTGGCATCCTTTGGTGACCATGGCATGGATTTGGGGGTGGTGATAAAGGTCTGGAGAGCACACCACTTGAGTTACATAAACAGAGCCCCTCAGAGTCCTTAGTGTGGCCGAGTGATGTGGGTTTGGAGGATTCTGCTCGAGTTTGTTGGTTGGTTCATGTGCCTCTTACAAAACACGGCACTCCGCCGAAGTTTCTTCAGTGTCCCTCACAGCCATCCAGGCTCTTTTCCTAACAGACTTGCTGCATCCTTATGCTTCTGACAGTGTAGCTGCTTCCCCACTTGAGACCCGAAGCCCAAAGGAATGGCAGAGGAAGCGCGCATCTCCCAATTCTTCAGTCATGTATGAATTTCTGTTGCTGTCAGAGTGTATAACTGGTGTTTGGGATGAAAACAATCAGTCAGCCTGTGCAATGTGCTTCACTGTCAGCAATGGGAGCTCGCTGCAGTTCTTTTCCTGTTAGTAATGCCTCTTGCCCACACCATTCTATCTTTTTCTATCAGCTATGGCACAGCAACACGCCGTCGCTTGATATGAGTAGAATGCCAACCCCAATTTTATGGCTGTTGTATGTCCTATTCGTGATTCATGTTATGCTTACCTCTCCATAAGCTCCTGACTGAGGCCGTGATGAATGTTCAAGGCCCAGTGGTTTGGTTTGAGAGTTTTTATGTGACAGACACCCCTTAGATTTTTATATCTACTGTATCGAGTATCTATTTCTGGCAGATATGAAAAGAATGAAATAATACATATATAAAAAAGACACTGTATAACAAATAAACACCGTATAAGCAGACAGGCAGATAAATAGATTTGGAAGATTTGATATGATGAATATTAAAGAAAGTAATGTAAATAGACATGAAAGGCACTATATGATAGAAATTTATGGAAGGCAGTATATAATAGAGTGTTTGACTGATAGATAGAAAAGGCACTATATGATCGATAAGAAGGTTCAATATAATAGATGTTTTTAGGGTTGCTGACAAGTCTCCAGTGACTATAAACTGTGATCAGCAAGTCCAGTAAATTGATGGATGGATTAACTGATTTTTAGTTTCCACAATGATAAAGATAAAACACAAAGACGAGCGAGTTTAGTATTGCAGTACCAGACAACTGGAATGCATGGTAAACATAAATAAAATAATGAAAACACCATAAGAGCCATCATAAGCGACCCACATGAATGTCTGTCCAGTACACAGGAGCCGACTGGCAGACAGACAGCGGTGGTGCAGTCAATGAGATCTTAACATTGTTTCGGTCAGGTGTCCCATACAATGAACAGGTGAGTTTTTAGGTGCAAGTCGACCGCTTGCGCCGACGGAGAGTTGGCTGGCTTAAGTGTCACAAAGTCAAACAGGCCAACTCAGACAGTCCCATGTGGACAATTCATGTCCGACATGTGTGTTTTGGGGGGTATTGTCAGGGGCTCCTCAGAGACTGTTATGCCTACTGCCATACGAGAGAGGATACCTTTGCTGGCCGCTTTAGAACATTTAGCAGACAACTGATGTCACTTGCTGCCCAAACCCTAAAAGTCCAAGTCCTACCTCTTCCGCCTCCTCCAATTTAAGGACACGTAAACCCGGTAGCAGGAGTCCATTAAATATCTCATCTCCTCAACACAAGTGCTTATATCCAAGAGAGACCCTGACACTCCATCGTGATTTGTTATCAAGTCGGGGAGCATGCTCTGGTACAGTGTGTTTCTGCACCCACTACACGACGAAACAACTCAGGATCCCGGTTGGCAACCCCCCAGGCAGACACGCGGTCCAGTCCGACCCTCCAGATATGACCCTCTATCTGCCGCAGCCAGGTGTTACGTGGGCAACCCCATGGCCTGGTCCGGCCACTTGGGTCCCCAACAATGAGGATCTTGTGAGCCGGATCACCCTCGGGGAAACACGCCACATGGCCGTAGTACCGTAGCTGATACTCCTTCACAATGCAGGTCATGTGCCTCATTCAGGACTCCATGAGCAACACAAAGTCAAACCAGCGGTACCCAAGGATTTTCTGGAAAGACACAGGAGTCCAGTCTTCGTCTCTGGTCATTGGAGAGTGTCCATGTCTCACAACCATATAGTAAGACAGGAAGCACCAGGACTCTAAAGGACACGGACCTTAGTCCTTTTGCAGTGATATTGGTAGCGCCACACACCCCTTTCCAGCGACCTCATGACCCCCCATGCTCTCCCAATTCGTCTACTGACTTCATAGCAAGAGTCACCAGAGTCACATGAATGTCACTGCTGAGGTAAGTAAACCTCTCGATGACGAGGTCGACACTCTCTCTGCAGACAGACACACTGCTGATGGCCATTCCCAAGAGGTCATTAAAGGCCTGGCTCTTTGGTTTTTATCAGGACCCTCGCAAGCCCAGACACTCAGACCCCTCACTCAGTCTGTCGAGCGCCCTGATCAGAGCCTCCATTGACATCCTTATCCATCACCCAGTCCATACAAGCATTGAACAGAGTAGGAGCAGAACACACTGCTGATGACCCCCAGACTGGAAAAAACTGGAAACTGGAAAAAACACAGAGGGTCTGCTTCCACTCTGCACAGCATTCACAGTACCAGTGGACAGGCCAGCCATGATATCCAGCAACCTCGAGGGGATCCCGCGAACCCTCACGATGTCCCACAGGGCAACTCAATTTTTCGCTTTACGAAAATTGACAAAGGCTGCAAAGAAACTCTGCCGATATTCATGTTTGCACTCCATGAGAACCCCCCAGTGCCAGGATGCGGTCAATGTTAGACTTCTTAGGCGTAAAACCAGACTGTTCAGGTCGCTGGTAGGTGAGCAAGTGATCATGGATCCTATTGAGGACAACCCTAGCAAGGACCTTACCTGGCACCGAGAGCAGTGTTATCCATTGTCCCTTTTTCCTTTACTTTGTTAAACAGGGTACCGTTGAGAAGACACCACAAATCTTTGTCTTGAATATTCATTTAAATGACATGTGCATTCTAAATAGTTGTAAGTGTTGTTTATTTTTACTCTAAAATGTCGCTTTTTGCTTTATTTTGAAAGTAACAACTCAGCCGGTTTTAATTTCCTTTTCTTTCTCTGACAGAATCTCGTGAAGCTGACAGTGACATTACTTCCAAGGCACCCGCTGGAAAAGTAATATAATGTTAGTGTCACCTCTGCTCCTCTTATTGATCAGATAAGTGATAACATAATATAACATTCTCAGGCCTGCTTAATTCAATTCAGGGTCACAGGGGGCCAGAACCTTATCTGGTTTTGCTGGGTGCAAGAGCGGAGCCAAGCCTGGACGCCAGGGTCTACACACACACAGACGCCCACATGGGGGACAATTCAGAGTGTCCAGTTCATCTCAGTCTTAAGGATGTGGGAAGAAAACCAGTGGGCTCAGTGGAAAAAACACTCAGATATGAAGAAAACGAGCAAAGTCCACATATGTAAACAGCAACCAAGCATAGGATTGGAACCCAGTGTTCTGGATCCACTGCAGAGCCCCACATGTTTTTAGTAACTTAGAGGTCCATCAAATGTGTCTTCTGTGTAAATGTTTGTATATACAGTGCTTCCACATACTGTACATGATTGGCAGCATAATGTTTGTAACCGGAGAAATACGGCAATCAATGCCATCTCTGCATTAAGGGAAAATATGAGCAATGCCATGGTCTCCCTGTATTTGGTGGTGGTGTGCAAAAATTAAGTCATAAACTTCAATAATGATGATTAATTAAATTTATATGTCGCTTTTCTGACCACTCAAAGTGCTTTACGTAGACGGTGGGGAGCCACTTCACACACCCCCAGTATGCCTCATCCACCTGGATGATGTGGTGGCAGCCATTCTAATGTCAGGACATACGCCACACCTTAGTTATTAAATGGTGAAAGGATGAGACAGCCATTTGGCCAGTAAGGGACAGGGGATGAGCAAAGGACCATAACTGGCACAGCTATAGTGGGCAGGTTAGCCTGGACTTTGGGGTCCACCACACTCTTTTCGAAAGATGCCCAAGGATTTTTTTTTTTTTTATGATCACAGAGAGTCGGGACTTCAAGTTTATGTCAGTGCACACACTGTGACGCCAAGGTCCTCATAGCGCCCTATAGTAGGGATTATTGTCCCTTTTATAAGAATAGAGCAGGCCAACTGAAGAGCAGTGTGGTGGCGCAGCATTTGGCTGCTTTTAAGGATCAGTAAGTTTATTCAACTTCTATGGTGGGAGACTACAGCAGGGTGTGCCTACTGATCATGTCATTCACATGGATTCAGTGTATTGTTCGGCGTGTGTCACAAATTTCAGGTTTTGCTTTTTGGAACTCTCCGAATTGTATTGTATCTGCAGTTGGTGGAATTCACAGATATGGAGTGGCAACTGTATTAGTGTTTCAAAGGAGTCATGATTTACCTTACTGATAAGAACACCTGTGCTGTGATGGTTACCTCTAACCCCAGCCCCCCGTGTCTTTAGGAGATCCTCTTTAGTACGGACTCAGGATGTGACCTATGTGGTGGGGTTGAAGGAGGGTGTAGAGCTGCCAGCCTGGAAGGGGAATAGGAAGAGTTTAGATGGAAGAGTAACATCCCTCTTCAGGAAGAAAGCTTTAGGGAGGTGTCTAATCTGTGACAGGCGGTGCTGGGAGCACAACAAGGGTGACATTGCATGAGCCTATAAGTCATCCTCCTTGCAGGAAAGCCAAGAACTGCCTTGCTGATATGAAGCAGGATCTGGAGGACTGAGACATGGCTGTTTTATGATAGGCCGTTCTGACCTTTTGCAATAATTGATGTAAGTTTGTCATTCCAGCTCTCCAGCTTGCTCTTGCCATGAAGAGAAGACCACCTTTCTCTCTCTCTCTTGCCAGCTCTCCATGATGAAGACGACTCTAATTAGGTAGCTGCCCCCTGTTTCAATACTCCATTCAAAGGCCATGTGTTACCAAAGCTGGACAGGACATAAGACTGAAAGCCACCTATGGATACGAGATGCACTGCTACTTAGGCTTCAATGGTATACTTTTGCCACACACAAATATGTAATATTCAATCATTTTCCTTAATAAATAAATGACCAAGTATAATATTTTTGTCTCATTTGTTTAACTGGTTTCTCTTTATCTGCTTTTAGGACTTAAGTGAAAATCTGATGATGTTTTAGGTCATATTTAATATAGAAAACTCTAAAGGGTTCACAAACTTTCAAGCACAACTGTAAAGCGCCACACATAACAAGCAGCCGCTACGCATTGAACCAGCGTCCTTGGGTTTTACAGTCTATCACCACCCTGCCTCCAGAACGCCTTTGTTTTAATTTCTTTCCCATTATGTATTTTTCTGAATGTCTCTCTCTCTCTCTTGAATTATTTCTTTTGCTTTTTGTCTCTTATGAGATGCACGGGAGCTCTGATGTGTTCCTCCATTCAAATAATAGTTTTAATTAACTCTGGCTATTGAATTTCCAAAGGGCTTCCGTGTTCCTGAAAGCTTTAGCAAGTGCAATTAGTCCATTAAGCCAATCTCACCAGAGCGCCTTGTTTTTATGCTGTATGTGTCATGTTTCACACTTTCGCATTCATTCTGATCTCCGCGTGAGCTGCACTTCCGAATTCCCCAAAAAGTCAGAAAGAAGAAAGGCCTTTCCTAAACAGGAGGGAATATTCACCGTCGCAGGAAAAAGAAATCCAGCCAGCCAAGCTGCTCTGATGCTAATCTCACCGTTCATCTCACTCGCTCTCCATCTCCATCTCCGTCTTCCTCGTAAAGGTTAATTAAACCTTAGCGTTTTAAGGTCAGGCTTAAAGACTTTTTCCCTGAAGTGTCAGAAAACAAATGTCTGCAGTGAAATGGAGACTTTAAAGATGCAGCGTTATAGAATCTGGGGACCGCTTTGGCGGTATTAGGTGTGTGTGTGTGTAGTGCTGGAGGATGGCACACAACAAGGACCAAATTCACCCCGGCGTATGTGGGGGTTAAACAGGATCCAGCAGGGGGCACTGCCCTCCACAAATGTAACAGAAATCCTCAATGAGAACTGCACAGACTGCTACACTCCCACCGGGGCTTGTTCTCTGCCTGGTGTGTATTTTCCTTTTTTATTGTTGTTTTTTCATTATTTTTCATGTTAATCTACAAACATTAATGTTTAACAATATTTGTGTAAAACAATGTTTACAAATGGCAGCACGGTGGCACAGTGGGTAGTGCTACCGCCTCGCAGTTAGGAGACTTGGGTTCGCTTCCCGGGTCCTCCCTGCGTGGAGTTTGCATGTTCTCCCCGTGTCTGCGTGGGCTTCCTCCCACAGTCCAGTGCCGATCCTAAATTGTCCATAGTGTGCGCCCTGTGGTGGGCTGGAGCCCTGCCTGGAGTTTGTTTCCTGCCTTGCGCCCTGTGTTGGCTGGGATTGGCTCCAGCAGACCCCCATGACCCTGTAGTTAGGCTATAGTGTGTTGGATAATGGATGGATATTTACAAATTGAAAATGTGAGTTGTTTTTTGTGGCATCTAAATCACATTCCTTGCGTTTTGTGGGTGTATCTTCAAAAGAAAGGGCCACCATGTTATCCCACTTCTAACATCAATGCAGTGCCCAATGCCAGGATGGGCTCTTCAGCTCTTTACCTTGGTGACAGAAGCAGAATGACAATAAGGCCCAACGCCCGATTTAGCAAAGTGCTGAGTGCCATGTAGACTGAAATGTCTTTGCTTGATTCTTCTCAGGAGTTCCTGGGGGTGCCTTGAGGATGAGATCTGGAGTGTTGTCTGCAGCAGCAGTACAAGGAGGAAGACCACTAAGGAGAGCAGACCTGCTAAGATCCATTGCCGTGGCTGCATGGATTCTGGCAGAGGCTCTGCTTAATGGAATTGGTGAAAGTGTTGCAGATCGGGTTGCCACTGACCACAGGTGAGCCATGTGAAGCAGAACTGGTGGTTAACCTGTGCAGGCAAAAGAAGAAGCAGGGCAGCACTGGAGCGAGAGTCTCAAAGCTGAGATCCAGACCTGGAATGGCGTTTCAATGAAGGATGACAGCCAAGAGACCAGTAAATCTGCAGCTCTACACGAGGTGCTTCACGTACTCACACAGGACACCTTTCCTGTACCATATGACCGTGCAGCACTTGGCATCCCTTGTGCACCAGGTGACAATGAACACCAATGTGCCTTCGTCACTGGCCGCACGACAGCAATGGAACCGAGGACCACCCAGCAATTTTGAAGTGTTGTGCACCTTGTCAAGCAGTTGGAGGTGTGGAGAGAAACTTTGAAGAGAATGTCATGTAATGGCGCTGACAGGCTTCATAAATCTGGGGATGAGTCACCAATGGTATGACGGCTAACATTCCATCATACAAATGAGCAGCTTCTAAGCTAGCGGCAGGAGAGCCTAGAATCAGTCCTATCTATCTATCTACACTCTATTCAAAAGTCAAAAGTATTAGAATGCCTGCCTTTACAGACACATGGACTTTAATGACATCCCCTTCTTAATATGGAGTCGGCCCACCCTGTGCAGCTCTGACAGCTTCAACTCTTCTGGAGAGGCTTTCCACGAGGTGTAGGAGTGTAGTTTATGGGAATTTGTGACCAGGAGGTCAGGCACTGATGATGGACACGAAGGTCTGGCTCACTCACAGTCTCCACTCAAATTCATCCCAAAGGTGGTCTGTCGGGTTGAGGTCAGGGCTCTGTGCAGTCACTCCAAACTCGCTTCTCCATTTCTTTATAGACCTTGCTTTGTGCACTGATGTGTGTCTGCAGTCATGTTGCCATCTCCAAACTCTTCTCACAAAGTTGGGAGCATGAAATTGTCCAAAATGGCTTAGTATGCTGAAGCATTAAGAGTTCCTTTCACTGGAACTAAAGGGGCCAAACCCAACCCCAGAAAGACAACCTCACACCATAACCCCCCACCCAACCCCCACTAAACTTTACACTTGGCACAATGCAGTCAGGTGAGTCTCGTTCTCCTGGCCAGACTCGTTCATCAGATTGCGTGATTCATTACTCCAGAGGACACATCTGCTCTACTGTAGAATCCAGTGGCATCTGGTTGGCTTTACACCACTGCATCTGATGCTTTGCATTGCACTTGGTGATGTCAGGCTTGGCTGCAGCTCTTCGGCCATGGAGACCCATTCCAAGAAGCTCTCTCTCCGCACTACACTGTTCTTGAGCTTTTGGAGGTCTGTAGCTATTGACTCAGCAGAACGTTGTCGACTTCTGCACACCTCGGCATGAGCTGTCCCCGCTCTGTGATTTTAGGTGGCTTACAACCTCGTGGCTGAGGTACTGTTGTTCCCAATCACTTCCACTTTGTTATAACACCACTAACTGCTGACCAGTGAAATTTCACAAATGGACTTATTGCACATATTGTTCCTTTCATATTCATCTATTCGCCCTGCGGTGGGCTGGGGCCCTGCTCTGGGTTTGTTTCCTGCCTTGCGCCCTGTGTTGGCTGGGATTGGCTCCAGCAGACCCCCGTGACCCTGTAGTTAGGATATAGCGGGTTGGATGATGGATGGATGGATATTCATCTATCTATCTATTATAGTGCCTTTCACATCTATCTATCATATAGTGCCTTTCTATCTATCTATCTATCTCATATTGTGCCTTTCATATTCATCTATTTATCTATCTATCATATTGTGCCTTTCATATTCATCTATCTATCTATCTATCTCTATCTATCATATTGTGCCTTTCATATTCATCTATCTTTCTATCATATTGTGCCTTTCATATTCATCTATCTCTATCATATTGTGCCTTTCATATTCATCTATATTTCTATCATATTGTGCCTTTCATATTCATCTATCTATCTATCTATCTACCTTTGCACCACTCTCACCTTCATATTGAGGCTAAAGAGATGGCCAGCACAGCATCATTGTGAAGTTGTGGGGTGGTTATCATTGCTGGATGTTCCGATTTTTTGGATTTCAGATTGGATGTGTTTGCTTTGCTTTGAATTTTTTAGATTGGCTGTTGTTGTTTAGTTTTGCCCCTTTTCCTGCCTTGCTATTTTTGTGCTTCTACAGTGTTTTCAGAAAAAAGTATTCAGATCCTTTCACTTTTTGCACACTTGCATTCATAAAGTGAAAGGGTCTGAATACTTTGAGTACACTGTGTGTTGTTTCTAAAAGTAAATCATTTGTTTTGTCCATTTATGCCAGATGTTTCACGTTAGCAGCTTGCCTTTGATGGCATTTTTGTTATTTAAATTACTTCAAAACCTGCACCCATTTTGTTGCCTGACATTTGAGATTGGGGTCAGGCTGCTGTAGGTGAGACCTGTTCCACCAACTGAATGGTAAAGTTCTGCTCGGGTGTTTGTATATTTAAAGACCTCTTCACCCATTTTGTATTAGAGATTCACAAGACAGACAAAGGGATGTGCCAGTGGGATGGCCTGGGCAGGGACTCCAAGCCAGTAAATGATACCAGAGAGTCCTTGTTACTGACACCTTAAAGCATTTTGGCAGTTATTATTGTTACTGTTTATGTCTCCTTTATTGTCATGAACTAGGAGTCCAAAAGCGTGTGAGTCCCAAACGCACTTTCAAAAATGCTCATAAGAGGGGGAAATCTTGTCAAAAACCCTGGCTAGACACAAAAAGAGCCTTGGAATGTTTATAAAATAAGATATTTATTCTTCACAAAAAAATGTTGTTCAATAACAATTCATCTCCATGGAACATAAAGGAAATAGAGTTTGCCCAAAACAATAAGGCATTCAAATACAAAAAAGTCCCAATTTGAAATCCAAAAAACGAAATGTCAAAAATCCAGTAACCCCAAAACACTTTTAATTCACAAAAGCACAAGAACTTGGCACTCCTAAGCGCATTCAAAGTGAATCACCAGGAACCGTGGGAGACCCTGCAGATTTATAGTGCAGAGGGGCAGTGATGGGCAGGTGGCTCCGCCTCTCGGGAGGACCACCCATAAAGCATATGAAGCATAACACAGGCTTAGAGACAGATACAAAAAAATGTTAAGAATACAGCAAGTCATAAACGAAAGAAATGGCAAAAAAATACAAGAAAGATTCAATAGAAGCATTTGAGCCCCAGCTGCAGGAGGAGCCCTGCCCGAGATATGACACTTTAAATCAAAGGCAGGGATCAAGAAGCCACCTGATGGCACCGTGGGATGTGATGGGTAATCCCACAGCTTCAGAATGGTCTAAAGATGACAGTTCCCTGCTAGGAAGGTGAGCTGCCAGAAATGCTTGCTGATAGGAGTGAAGATTCTTTATTGCATTTAAAGTTGATTTGAGCTTTAGCATCCATTGGCCAAATGTGACACACATCCTCAGGCTGGAGTGAAAGTGCTAGGCAGTCCATTGTGGTCTCAACATCATTTCATAAACCTTATCGCTAATTTTTTGAACGTGGAGTGGTTCAATAGCGTCATTATGCTGTGAAATATCCAATCTAAAAATAAAGGAGGCTTCACATCTCCATGCCGGCAATGCTAATGAGTCTCTTTTTAATTAAGTGATGGGAAGCGATTCCATCTATGCCGCCATGAAGATGATTCAAAGAGGCTCATGCTAAATTTCAGCAAACAAATATCCTGCAAGAGCAATGGATACCGATAAAGATCTGCAGGCTGGCAGAGAATTTCCAATATCCTTGCATACAATGCAGGGCCTCTTTGCCATTCCCATGCCAGCTAAGGCTGAGGGTATTGATGCTGCTCTGTGGGTCCTGTGTCTGCTCGTTGTCTCTGTGGAGTCTGCATGTTTTCCCTGTGTCTGTGTAGGCTTTCCATCTATTTCTCAGTTTTGCTCATTTGGCAGCTCTGTTTTTTCCTGGATAACCCCCAGATTTTTAGTTCCTAATTTCCTGGTAACATCATGTCAAGCAAGGTCAGCCAAATCGGCAAGTTAGATTAAGTAGGCAGGCTCAGTTATATGGACCTTCTGGAGGTAGTGGTGAAGCTGACAATAAAGACAAAACTAATGGCCGTTCTGAACAACGCTACACACTCACATGGCGTCACTTCCTGGCCCAAACCTCAAGGCCCCGCCTCTTCATGACATTACTTCCGGATCCAAACCTCAAGGACTTGCCTCTTCATGACGCCACTTCTGGTCCCAAACCTCAAGATCCCGCCTCTTCATGACAACACTTCCTGCCATAGCTAATGTATATATCACAATTATTTACTCTTTTGGCAGTTCCGATTTGAACTCAAGACGTCACTTCCAGTCCCAAACCTCAAGATCCCACCTCTTCCTTACACCACTTCCGGTTCCAACCCTCAAGGGCCCCGCCTCTTCATGACATCATGTCTGGTTCCAACCCTCATGACGTCACTTCCAGTCCCAAACCTCAAGGCCCCGCCTCTTCATGACATCATGCCTGGTTCCAACCCTCATGACGTCACTTCCAGATCCAAACCTCAAGGACCTGCCTCTTCATGACGTCATTTCTGGTCCCAATCTTTATGATGTCACTTCTGGTCCCAAACCTCAAGATCCCACCTCTTCATGACATCACTTCCTGCCATAGCTAATGTATATACCACAATTATTTACTCTTTTGTCAGTTCCGATTTGAACTCAAGACGTCACTTCCAGTCCCAAACCTCAAGAACCGCCTCTTCCTTACACCACTTCCAGTTCCAACCCTCAAGGCCCCGCCTTTATGACATTATGTCTGGTTCCAGCCCTCATGATGTCATTTCCAGTGCCATACCTCAAGGCCCCGCCTCTTCATGACATGATGTCTGGTTCCAACCCTCATGACGCCACTGCCAGGCCCAAACCTCAAGGCTCCGACTCTTCATGACATCATGTCTGGTTCCAACCCTCATGATGTCACTTCCAGTCTCAAACCTCAAGGCCCCGCCTCTTCATGACATCATGTCTGGTTCCAACCTTCATGACGTCACTTCTGGTCCCAATCCTCAAGATCCATCCTCTTTATGACATCACTTCCTGCCATATCTACTGTATATATATCACCTTCATTTACTCTTTTGGTAGTTCTGATTTGAACTCTGTCTGTAAAAATGTCATTTCCTGTGCTTGAGCTACAGTATATAGGGGATCCCCCCCAAACCGTTGACGGTGTTTTTTGTCTTATTTTACAGTAGTCACTTCCAAATCTGTCCATCCCTGAATTGTATATATTTTATTTCATGTCTGTCACTTTAATTTAAATATAGTGCCATTCAAGTCTATCTGTGACTGCATTTTATAGAAATCTATCACTTCATCTTAGTTTCTTTCAAATCTATCATATTTTATAGAGTGCCTTTCAGCGTGTCTTTTAAATAAATCTATCTAGTTATAACTTCCTTAAAGAAAGAACAAGCAGACACCCTGAGCGCATTCGTCTTCTTCTGCGGCCCTGATTTGCCTTTCCGCCGCACACTCATAATTGATCTAGTTAACCTTTCTGGCTTCCTGGAAGAATTTGCAAACTTACATCAGACATTCCATTAACCTTTTTCTTTCTCTTAAGAATTCAAAGTCTAAGATTCATGAGTCTGTCTTAATCTTGGCCCTCATCCGAGGAATTTGTCTTTTTTCTCTTTTTCTCTTCTGCACATTTCGTATTAGAAAGTAACTGGTGCTACAAATGTGGGGCTTCTTTTATTTCATTTTAAAATGGAGCTCACACCACGTCGTCTTGTGTGGCTGCTATTCCCATTTGGACCCTGTTAGCCCCCTTACACGCCGTTGCCCTTCCCTTGGTGTTTATTCCCTTATGTAGCCTTCTGTCGGTATCCTGGGGTCAGTGCTGTGAGGACAGATGGAGACATTCACTTCGGACCCCTCCTCTCTGCCACTCTACTCTGTACTTGTCATGTTTTCTCTTTTGCCAATATCTTCATGCCGGATTTTCTTATCTTTTATGTTGTTGTAGCTGAAATACCCAGCATTGCCTGAGAGGAAAATAAAGTGTCTTTTTTTTTAATTGTTTGAGAAAAATTTCTCAGTCAGTCAGTCATTCTCCAACCTGCTATATCCTAACACAGGGGTCTGCTGGAGCCAATCCCACCTAACTCAGGGCGCAAGGCAGGAACAAACCCCAGGAAGGGCGCCTGCCCAGCATAGGGCACACACACACACACCAGGGACAATTTAGGACCACCAATGCACCTAACCTGCATGTCTTTGGACTGTGGGAGGAAACCCAAGCAGACGCGGGGAGAACTTGCAAACTCCACGCATGGAACACCTGGGAAGCAAACCCGGGTCTCCTTACTGCGAGGCAGCAGCGCTACCCACTGCGCCACCATGCTGCCCGAAATCTCTCTATTATAATAAAAAAAATCTTGGGAAGAGAGACGAGACGTGATTTTTCTCAGAGAGACACGTTCACGTCCCATGAGACAAGACATTTTTGGCAAGAGATTTAACCAGGCCCGGAGCCGGAAATAAAAGACAAAGAGTAGATGACAAAGTAGAACATTGTAAAGAATTCAAAAATATTGGCGCGATACACATGCAGAGCAAAGAAGTACGAAAATTCAAAAGTCTCTAAAAAATTATAGTAAAGATCGCATTAATGCCAACAAACAAATTATTACTCGGTGAAACAACAGAACAGCGAAAAGAGATTGAATATATTGTTCAAATTTTAACTTTAAGTCAGAGACTTGTAGATCGTCTAATTCGTGTTGCCATCTGGGAAAAGTAGTGTTTCTAAACAATGAAGAGGCGTATCCACGATAATTAAAAGATTTATTGTTTGGTGAAAGTGAAATCCCGTGAGAGAAAATTTCAAGCCCCGCGTGACAAGACTTTAATGCACAGAGATTTAGAAAAGCCCCGCCCACATCTAACACATTTACAACCACGCACACAGTTCAATCATTTCTCATTTGTGTGAATGTTATGTCAGACACAGTTCGTGTAGAGAGAAAGAAACGACATTCACTCACGGGCAGTTATACGTTGCGTTGTCACGATGGAATTCCAAACATAGAATCAAAATTCAATGCGATATTGATGAAAAGGTAAACGCGAAAAGAGATTGAATATATGGACACAGGTGATATGACAGAAGTATGTAGATATTGTTTGGCTTTAAACTTTAACTTTAAGCTGGGAAGCTCAACCCTTTGGATGTCCGTGGCCAACCCCAGGGGGCACCTGGATGGTTCCCGAGCCCTGGAGGACAGCACTTTCGCCACACCAGGAAGTGCTGCCGGAAGACCATCTCAGAGCACCTGGAGCATATCTGGGGCATTATAAAAGGGGCCGCCTTACTCCATTCGAGGAGCCGGAGTCAGGAGGGAGAAGATGGAGGCTGCGAGACAGGAGTGGAGGCGGCTGAAGAATAGTGAAGGAAAAGGACTGAGTAGTTGTGTGAGTTGGAGTTGGATTGTTGTAAACAAACCGTGTGTGTTTGGACATCGGGTGTTGTGTCTGTCTGTGACCGGGCTATCTTTTACACCTCATTTATAGATCAATCTGTAAAGCCAGGGTGGCGCAGTGGTTAGAGCTTCTATCTCCTAGACTAACAAATAAAAATTCCCAATCCCAGATTCCTCATGAGCCCCAGTTCACTTTGATGATCAAATACAAATGCTCTCTGGACTCCCATCACATGTATAAGAAATTTATTAATCAAAGATGTCTCCGGAGCACACAAGCGAGATGTGTTTTGTTGCCCTGTAATCACAGCTATGCTAACAATTGTTTTCTTGGACAAAGCTTTTATAGATATGAACATGCAAGAGCATCTTTAGCATGTAGCTGATAACATGCCATTCCTAGGCAAGTGCATTGACTTAGAAAGGCAAAGGATCGTGAACTAAAAATAAATAATGGAATATAATCTATAATTATGGGAGGAGTGGTGGCTCTGAGGCTAAGGATCTGCGCTGGTATCCCGAAGGTTGCCGGTTCAAATTCCTGTCACTGCCAAAAGAGATCCTACCCTGCTGGGCCCCTGAGCAAAGCCCTTAACCTTCAATTGCTCCAGGGGCGCGCGCTGTACAATGGCTGACCAAATTCCAAATACGATAAATTGTAGAAGGCAAAATAAAGAACAAAATAATCTTATTGCTGAGACTCAAGGTCGGAGGCAGCTTTCTAGAGAAGCGCCTGCATACTTTAAAAGCAGTCTGACAAAAGTCAGTATGAAGCACCTTTGTTGTACTCGTAATCTTTTGGCATCCTTTCAAGGATAAATTGAGCACAGCTGCATCTCTTAGAACAAAACTCGTGGATTTAACAGTGACATAGGCATGACAAAGAGCCACACAAGACAAAGGTTTGGGGCAGCCACCCGTATATTGCTCCTGGCTGCAATGGATAATTGTAAGGGACAGACTTGTACAGGTTTGAGTTCACAACTGAACTGATTTGCTGGCACAAAGATGGTGGCATTAAGGGAAAGCGGAGGCAGTGACGTCATCAAGGGGGCCGGAACAAGAAGTGGTGCCATTGGGCCCGGGGCCAGAAATGATGTCATCAGTGGGCCTGGAACCATAAGTGGCGCCATTGAGAACAGGAACAGGAAGTGATGTCATCAAGGCCAGGAACCAGAAGTGGCACCACTGAGGCCAGAAAAGGAAGTGACGTCATCAGGGCCAGGAACCAGAAGTGGCGCCATTGAGAACAGGAACAGGAAGTGATGTTGTCAGGGCCAGGAACCAGAAGTAGCACCACTGAGGCCAGAACAGGAAGTGATGTCATCAGGGCCAGGAACCAGAAGTAGCACCACTGAGGCCAGAACAGGAATTGATGTCATCTGGGCTAGGAACCAGAAGTGGTGCCATTGAGAACAGGAACAGGAAGTGATGTCATCAGGGCCAGGAACCAGAAGTGGCACCACTGGGGCCAGAACAGGAAGTGACATCATCTGGGTCAGTAACAAGAAGTGGCGCCATTGAGAACAGGAAGTGATGTTGTCAGGGCCAGGAACCAGAAGTGGCACCATTGAGGCTGGAACAGGAAGTGATGTCATCAGTGGGCCTGGAACCAGTAGTGGCGCCATTCAGAACAGGAACAGGAAGTGACTTCATCAGGGCCAGATACCAGAAGTGGCACCATTGAGGCTGGAACAGGAAGTGATGTCATCAGGGCCAGGAACCAGAACTGGCACCGTTGAGGCTGGAACAGGAAGTGATGTCATCAGGGCCAGGCAGAACTTCCCATAACTGGTCAGCAGAGAAGTGAAAGAGTTAGTGCACTCTGCCACCCCCTGGTCTGGCATGGAATTACTCTCATTCAGGCCCTTTAGCTGCCTCCCATGCGCACATACATGTGTGACAACGCATTTAGAAAAACCTCGTCAGCCTAAGAGTTCAAGATGCTAAAGGGCCAGTAAAAGATTTTCTGGAACAGGACTCGGCACCTCGGAGTCAAATTCTGCATCTTCTCCCTGTGATAGACATGAGGGTTTTTCTTCAGGTACTCCACACCCCAGAGTTATGCAGGTTTGGTTGATCTCTGATTCCAGTGTAGTGCCCTGTGAGTTAATTGGTCCTGTGAGAGACTTGGGTGACCCATCCTGGGTTACACAGATAGAACGGTAATTAATGACACTTCCTTTGCACTTTTCTCAATTCATAGATAATGAGGAGCCACTTTAACCACCACTGTTGTGCAGCATCCACCTGGATGAGGTGACGGCATCCATTTTTGAGCTAGTATGCCAACCACACTTTATCTATTGGGTGGTGAAGTGGTGATTAAGACAGTTAGCTAATTAATAACAGGGAGTGATTAGGAGGCCAGAATGATCCAGGCTATGGTGGGCAAGTTAGTCACGTTCCATTGAGGTACACCTCTTTTTGAAAGATGCCCAGAGGTCTCTCATTACCACAGAGAGTCAGGACCTCAGATTTACATCTTGTCTGCAGGACGACGCCAGTTTGTACAGGATGGTGTCAGGGCCGGATTTTCCTATAGGCTAACTAGGCTTCAGCCTAGGGCCTCAAGATCAAGAGGGGCCTACATTCAAATTGTTAGCAATTTGAACAAACTTAAAAATGGGAGGTGAAAGGGCCTCATAAATGGAATAGCCTAGGGCCTCTTTTCATCTAAATCCGGCCCTGGATGGTGTTCCTTGTCACTGCACTGGGACATTGGGATCCACACAAAGACCTCGGGGTAAGCGCCACCTGCTGGCTTCACCCACACCTCTTTCTGTAGCAACCCAAGCTTTTCCTAGGTGGTCTCCCATAGAAGTAATGGCAGGGCCTGAACATGTTTAGCTTCAGGTGGAGGACCTGTTCTGAAGTTCAGGTGGCATGGCTGCTGGCCATGTAAACAGACAGTTATGAAAGGCACTATATAACTGATAGACAGACAGATAGTGAAAGGCACTGTATAGTAAACAGAAAGTGGAGGTGCTATATCTCTCTATCCTGGAGAGAAACACAAGGGCGTCGGGACTTGATCTTCACGGTAAGATCATGGAAGACATTTAAAAGAGACTGGCCACAGAACGTCTCACAGAGACCTTAAACATGAGACTTTGTGCCAGGACCGTCTCGCGATGACGTGGAACATGAGATTCTGGCAAGACATGCCCCACTTACAATCAATATCAAATAAGAGCACGGGCAGCAAAACATTCGTCTAAAGGGTTTGAGCGCACGCAGATCCAGGGCTCTCAGCGCATATAAAGCATATAAGGACAGTACGTTATAAATGAAACGTAGACGACTACGCGAAGAAGAAAGCAGCGCGGAGAAAAGAGACTCAAAAGCGTTGGAGAGAAAAAAAGAATAATTGAGGTGCAAATTCAGAAAATAAGGTGTCATAATAATACGCCAAAGACATCATAAAGGTTTGGGGCAGCCACCCATATATTGTTTTTCCCAGCTGCAAAAGGGTTTGTTGTATCATAAATCTCAAGTGCATTTCACAGCGTCCAAACTAGAACTGGCTATAGTAGCCCAAGATGGAGGCTTTAAAGGCCTGGAGAGGAACTGATGTCATCAAAATGGCCGGAACTGGAAGTGATGTCAGCAAAAGGGCCGGCTTCGGAGGTGACGTCAGCAAAGGGGCCGGCTTCGGAGGTGACGTCAGCAAAGGGGCCGGCTTCGGAGGTGACGTCAGCAAAGGGGCCGGCTTTGGAAGCGATGTCAGCAAAGGGGCCGGCTTTGGAGGTGACGTCAGCAAAGGGGCCGGCTTTGGAAGCGAGGTCAGCAAAGGGGCCGGCTTCGGAGGTGACGTCAGCAAAGGGGCCGG
>JANRMT010062816.1:18948951-18959709 GCA_026402145.1 Polypterus bichir lapradei | reverse complement strand
GTGCGTCGTACACGGGGCAAAACTTTTTTCGCGATTTTCTTTGTAAAAATTAGGGTGCGTGTCTTACACAAGGGTGCGTGGTACACAAGTAAATACGGTACTTTTCTGGATTTATTTGTGATTCTAATAATGAAAGTGTAATAGCTCAAAAACAACAAAACAGATGCATTTTTGGTGTCTGAAACCAGAGGTACTTCTTCTTCTGCGCGATTTTTGACGACACGTGTGAACAGTCTTCCTCACAACACATCGACCGACTGCCTTGAAGTTACACTGCATGGCATCCGCAGAGGAAGGACCATCACGTTGTTTTTCGGAACAGTAAAAGAGTGACACTCCGGGACGAGGACGTGACTGCAGAAAAACTGAGTCGCATCTTTCAGGTAAAAATACAAGCTTTGCAAACTTTGCTTCATTGATGTAGTCGTTCTTTTATGAACGTTATTGTTGTGAAACGGCTAACATTTGGTGATTTCATTTACTAACACTAAGTCTGGCATTTTTTACTGTGCTAGCATTTTGAATGGTTGCTCATTGACTTTTACCGGCTACTATAGCTAGTAAACGTTTCGAGTATTAACAGTGGGCACAAATGTAACACGTGTTAGGAGAGCAACGTGATTTACAGAAAGTTTTCTTAACGTGTGTTACAAATGTCAATGAGCAACCATTCAAAATGCTACCACTATAAAAATGAACACTCCTTTCATTTTCATTTTTCCGTTTTTGCTTCTAAAATGAAATTTCAAATACCAAAAAGTACACGGACCGCGTGTAATGAGCGCTGATGAGATATGAAACATCACCAGTAGGGAAAGCGCACGCTGGCTGCCAGTTGATTAGTGAATAAGCGACTCTTTGGGGTTCATAGATTTGTAAATCGGACTCTGAAGGAGTCACTGGCCATGAAGCTCACCTCACGTCACTGATACGACGCACACAAAGTATTAATAAACTGTTATTATTATTAAACTTTAAACAATCGAAAAAAAAAATACTCCTCTTTTACGCAAAAAGCAACGGCCACTCCTCTTTCGGATTTCACAAGTTAACCCTTTCAGCCCTGGATTTTCAGCTTTTATGGGAAAAAATATTTTGTGAGATATTCTACCTATGGGGTGTCTAGGAAGCTCAAAAATCCATCCATCCATCCATTATCCAACCCGCTATATCCTAACTACAGGGTCATGGGGGAGGGGTCTGCTGGAGCCAATCCCAGCCAACACAGGGCGCAAGGCAGGAAACAAACCCCGGGCAGGGTGCCAGCCCACCGTAGAAGCTCAAAAATGAAAAAACAAAGATCACTATTATTATACAATCGCTTCCAAATATGTCAGTCTTCTTGAAGAAATCTTACCATGTGGTGTGCCCAGTCCAGAAGCGTCCATTTTTCATTTCCGTGTTTCGCTGAACTGTATGCCAGTCTCTCCAGTCAGTGCTAATAGCAACGGCAGGCCCGCTTCTAACGGCTACAGACGTACCTGTGCTTTACAAAAATGGCTGCCTGTTTATAGGATGTCAGGGCCGAAAGGGTTAAAACCGTTCTTCTTCTACTACTACATCTACTCTTTCGTTATCCACTTTATTTCAATGAGAAGGTTGCTCTTGTTTGCCTTGAATGAGAATATGAGGCTCTTGTTCAGAAAGCGGACGCCACTTGGTTGTTTCCCAATAATTAAGATTACGTATATAAGTAGGCTTCACATTTCTGTTATCATTTTAGCCCTAAAATAGTGACTTAACATCAGGGACCTGTTTTATTGACCTTAAGGTTAGAGTTTGGGCGAGGGGAAGGCCGTCTCAAGTGGCGTCCGCTTTCTGAACAAGTCCCGAATATGAAACCGTGGAGTGGTCTACGACAAGGTGGCATACGTACCGTCGTTGACATCCAGTCTGTTTCGACTTTTCGTTTTGATAGAAACAAGTCCTGAAGACCCCGACTCACAAAGGTACGTAGAAGCAAAAGGGGATCGGAGCATTCGTGGCTCGCTTTACCAGACGAGGGTAGGCGGCCACTGTCTGCCAATGAATGCCAGAATTCTCCGAGAGTCTTCGAGTTGAATTCATTTCGTCACATTTCCTTCCTCGGGTCAATGAGGTCATCTTTGGCAAGGTCTTCATCGCTGATAACAGTCTGTGTCCGCTAAGGATTACGAATCCATGTTTCAACTTTAAGGCCTCCTTAGTCTTTGAAGGAGTTGTGCAGAGTATCCACGTGTCTGCTGAGAAGCTTTCACTTCCATCCTGCTGAAGCCCTCCTTCTAACACTGGAAAGTTTGCGTAGTTCTCCACTTCCAACCTCCTTTTCCATAGCTTCCCTTCTTTCAGAAGCATCCATGATGGGGACTTCATGGCCTTGAATTGAAATCTGGCATGACATTTTTCTCGCAAGTATGTAAGTCACGCATTGGGCTTAGGTGAAATAAATGCTTGTGGGAAAAATAATGACGTGCGAGATAAAATCATGTGAGAAAGTTCACGCGATAAAAATCGACAGTATCGGGCTGTGTAGTGAATATACATGTTCATTTTTATGTGACCCTCACGGACCTCCTGAAATCTATCCATGGACCCTCTAGGGGTCCACTGACCTCAGGTTAAGAACCCCTCATCTAAATGAACAAAGATGCAGCTTGGCCATGTGGAAAAAGTAAGTGCACCCCTCCATTTATCAGCACTTCACGCCCATCCCATTAGAAGCAGGTGTTCCAGATGAGGTGCCCTCCTTAGGGAGCCTTCAGGTAGACCCGATTGTATTATTTAAAGAGCAAATCTCGAGGGTCTGCTGTTCTCTTTGCTATTGACGTGTGTGGTGTCACCATGCCAAGATCAATGGAGCTCTCTAAGACCCTCAGGGAGAAGGTTGTGGATGCTTAGCAGTCTGGCAAAGGATTAAGAAAGATCTCCAAACGATCAATTATTCCATTGTAAGGACAAAATGTGGTGTAGAAGGCAAACACCTGCTAGTTTGTCCAGGACTGGCTGGCCCAGCAAATTCAGCCCAGGAGCTCATCGCTTGATACCAAAAGAAGTCAACAAACCTCATTGTGGGGTAACTCATGCAAGAGTTGGTATCAAAGTGCATGCATCTACAACCAGAAGAAGACGGGCACATGAGGCGTGCCCAGAATAAAACCTTTGCTGTCCAACAAGAAAATCAGAGGAAGACTACAGTTTGTCATTGAAGATCTAGTCGAAGATCACACCTTCTAGAACAATCCAAGACAGAGTTGTTTGGCCATTGGAACAGCAGACACGTTTGACGGGATTACAGGAGAGGAATCTCAGATCAGCACGGCGATGGAAATGTTCTGGTTTGGGTGGCTTTGCTTCCTCCGGGCCTGGGCAGCTGCAGTCTTCGAGTCAACTCTGAATTCTGCATCACCTCAAAGTGTTCCTGAGGAGAATGTGAGACCTGAACCATAAATGGACCTTTCTGTGTGATGAATGACTTAAAGTGCACAAGCAAATCCACCAGGGAATGACTTGGAAAGAAGAAAAATGGAGGGTCGTGGACCAGCCTAGTCAAAGCCCTGGTTTGAATCCTACTGAAGTGTTTGAAAGGGGGGGGCAGGATATGCCAGAAAACCCACCAAACATCTTGCAAATAAAGGAATTTCACAGGCAGGATTGTTCCAAAAATGAGTTTGATGTCAGAGACTGCAAAATACAGTCATATGAAAAAGTCTGGGAAGCCCTCTTAATTCTTTGGATTTTTGTTTCTCATTGGCTGAGCTTTCAAAGTAGCAACTTCCTTTTAATATACGACATGTCTTATGGACACAGTAGGATTTCAGCAGTGACATGAAGTTTATTGGATTAACAGAAAATATGCAATATGGATCATAACAAAATTAGACAGGTGCATAACTGTGGGCACCCAACAGAGATATGACGTCAATACTTAGTTGAGCCTCCTTTTGGCCTCTCGACGCTGTCCTCCTATAGCCTGTGATGAGTGTCTGGATTCTGGATGGAGGAATTTGTGACCATTCTTCATACAAAATCTCACCAGTTCAGTTAAATTTGATGGCTACTGAGCATGGACAGCCTGCTTCAAATCATCCCATAGATTTTCGATGATATTCAAGTCAAGGGACTGTGACTGCCATTCCAGAACATTGTACTTCTCCCTCTGCATTAATGCCTTTGTAGATTTCCAACTGTGTTTTGGCTCATTGTCTTGTTGGAATATCCAACCCCTGCGTAACTTCAACTTTGTGACTGATGTTTGAACATTATCCTGAAGAATTTGTTGATCTTGGGTTGAATTCATCCGACCCTCGACTTTAACAAGGGCCCCAGTCCCTGAACTAGCCACACAGTCCCACAGTATGATGGAACCTCCACCACATTTGACAGGAGGTAGCAGGTGTTTTTCTTGGACTGCGGTGTTCTTCTTCCGCCATGCAAAGCGCTTTTTGTTTTGACCAAATAACTCCATTTTTGTCTCATCAGTCCAAAGCACTTTGTTCCAAAATGAATCTGGCTTGTCTAAATGAGCATTAGCATACAACAAGAAACTCTGTTTGTGGCGTGAGTGCAGAAAGGGCTTCTTTCTCATCACCCTGCCATACAGATGCGCTGAATTGTTGAACGATGTACAGATACACCATCTGCAGCGAGATGTTCTTGCAGGTCTTTGGAGGTGATCTGTGGGTTGTCTGTAACCATTCTCACAATCCTGCTCATATGCCGCTCCTGTATTTTTCTTGGCCTGCCAGACCTGAGTTGGTTTAACAGCAACTGTGCCTGTGGCCTTCCATTTCTTGATTCCATTCCTTACAGTTGAGACTGACAGTTTAAACCTCTCAGATAGCTTTTTGTAGCCTTCCCCTAAGCCAGGAGACTGAACAATCTTTGTTTTCAGATCTTTTGAGAGTTGCTTTGAGGATCCCATGCTGTCTGTCGCTCTTCAGAGGAGAGTCAAAGGGAAGCACAACTTGCAATTGACCACCTTAAATACCTTTTACCACTCGTGATTGGACACTCCTGTCTATGAAGTTCAAGGCTTAACGAGCTCATCCAGCCAAGTAATCAGCATTGAGCTGTGACAGGCATTCAAATCAGCAAAATTACAAGGGGGTCCACATTTGTGCACAGCCAGTTTTTCACATTTGATTTCATTTCATACAACTAATTACTGTGTCACTAAAAATCTTTGTTCGGAAAACACAGCAGTGCTCAGATGTTCCTAGGAAATGAAAGACGTACCAATGTTATCTTTTATATTGAAAGGAGAGTCAATTATTATGCAGGCTGAGAGGGGTTCCCCTAACTTTTTCATATGACTGTACCTACAAACAGTCATCTCAGGTAAAGGTGGCAACACAACCTTCTGAGGCCAAGGATGAACTCAACTTTTTTTCTTAGTAGAACATTCACTCTGTTGGTTATTTTTGTTGAATCAACGATTGATGATTAAAGACGAGCTTTCCTTGTGTTTTTATTTAGGTAGATCACCTTTAGCTGTGGGTGGCATGGTGGTGCAGTGATAGCTCTGCCGCTTCATGGTAAGGAGACCACCGTCCTTTTGTGGAGTTTGCATGTTCTCTTCGTGTCCACAGAGTTTAAAGACATGAAGGGTTAGATGGACTGGTGATAACTAAATTGGAGCTTATGAGTGGTTGGTGTTTGAATGTGTGTGTGTTTGTGTGTTCACCCCGTCCAGGTTTTGTTCCTGCCTCATGCTAGCTGAGATAGGCTCCAGCAGACCCCCGTGACCCTGTTCAGGACTAAGCTGATTAGAAAATGACTGTTATCTGTGGGCACTGCTTGCACGAACATCTACCGTTTGGCCTTTTAAATATGTTGAAAAAGTCAGTCACTTCCAAGGGGTGCACTTACTTTTCCACACGACTGTAGTGCCTATGATTAGAAATGTATGCCCACCCAAAGCCAGACGGAATGCACCTGAGGGTTTTTAACAAGTGTGCACGTTGACTGTCCACTTCTCCTTTCTCCTTCCTCATTTGCATTCTTGCAGGGTCTGCCAACTGCTTTAAAGTCCTCCTTGACACGTGGTCGCCTTTATGCTAATGTCCCATGTATGTGTCGTTCCGAGCGTGCCGTATATTAACAACAACTCTCTCGGAGTAAAGACTCTGAACTCAAAGTCAGATTTTCTGTGCAGCGCCAGACATTATACACATCTGCTCCTATCTCCTAATTCACAGTTTATTGAAGATGCCCTCACTAGACAACGTGCCACCAGTTTATTGCCAATGCAGAAAGTTGCTGAGTGCGCAGATCCAGCGCAGCCCTCCCTCTTCTCCATTAATGCATGAAATGCAGATGAGCTGCGAGACGGCGGCCGGAGATATCAAGCTTTTGCATTTCGTTATATTGTGAGCGCCATCTACTGGTAACTTCAGGAACATATAGGATATTGTCAATACAAAAGCAAGCGGAATAATACACGCAAAAAATTATTCACCATCAATATAGGTGAACGGGCAGCAAGCGACTCAGAGGTCAACGTCTCCAATGCTTTGTCAGTTTCTAACTAAACAATTGAAAAAATAAAAAGAGACTTATTGGGGCTAAAAAAAAAAACCCGATCTCCTGGCATCATCTCATTTCCACACTCGCACCAATACATCAGAAAGATGAATTAAGGCAGATGATGCTTCATCAGTGTTACATTGAAAACAGAGCTGTCTAATGGCTCCTATTGATCAAAGGATGAGAAGCCAAGATTGATGGCTGCCCCCAAACCCACCCTAAAGCCCTGAAGGATAAACCGAAATAATTGGCTAAGCTCATCGCCCACTGCTCAGACTCTCCTCCAGAGTCGCAACAACAGCTCGCTATATTTTGATAAAGATTGAGCCATTTGTAATCCGCCACTAATTCCTCCCTGTTAATGATATGCAGATTGCAAGAGCTGAGAAGTCAGGCCGGTAATTGGCAAGTGAATACAATTAAAAATAAAAGTTGCATTAAACGCTGCTAATCTGTGACCGAATACAATTAATTAATAAAAACGCTTAATTTAGTGTGTAAAGTTTATCTATGGAGATGCACAGCCTATCTCATAACCCTGAACTCCATTTAAACTGTTGGTGTTGAACAGCCGCAGGTTGGTTGGGCTTTACCCCTCTATATTTAGGGCCTCTTAAACTATTTCGGGTCGCGTGGGGCGCCGTTACGTCGCCAGTTACTGTTGTTTTTAATAGGAACGGGTCACGGAAGATGTGTGAAGTGGGTCACCACATTTTGATTAAGCAATCGACATTGCTCCGATGATCGTCCTCGATTAATGAAAGGGGTCAATCGATTCACGATCGTCCGGGCGTTCCAACAAGTATAAGTCACTAAAAAGGGCACGATTAGGTCGCCAAAAATAAGTTTGAGAATCCCTTCTCCATATCAAGGTTTCTCAACTTTTTCGGTTTTGCGATCCAGCGTTTCTCATTAAAGTGCCTTCCTCACCCTATGTGTCAGGATGACTCGAAGGAGATCGTGATCGTTGGAGCGTCGACCCTGTGAACCCCTCTCGGCGGTCCACTTGACAACCCGCCGACACCCACTAACATTATAAATAACAGCAGCTCGAAACCAACCACTTTATAGCTCCTTTCATGAGAGCACAACTCTACTGTAAATAAAGGAAACACAATTGAGCCTTAATGAGATGAAATGATGAATTATTTAACAGTTATTTTCTGCTGTACTATTGTGTACTTTATAGCTCCTTTCATAATGGCAACAATTTGGTATAACTAAAGGAATAATGACTGGAAACGAAATATTTCAATAAGTGACATATACGGGTAGGCCAACTCCACACTGAACCCTGGTCTCTGGAGCTGTGAGCAGCACCACTAACCACTGAGCCACCACACACTGATTCCATTTATACATTTATTTATTTCCATCCATCCATCCATTTTCCAGCCCGCTGAATCCGTACACAGGGTCACGCTGGAGCCAATCCCAGCCAACACAGGGCACAA
This sequence comes from Polypterus bichir lapradei, assembly GCA_026402145.1. NCBI lineage: Eukaryota > Metazoa > Chordata > Cladistia > Polypteriformes > Polypteridae > Polypterus > Polypterus bichir. The sequence continues at coordinate 18,951,751 of JANRMT010062816.1, read as the reverse complement.
GGCAGGAACAAACCCCGGGCAGGGTGCCAACCCACCGCAGGACACACACAAACACACACACCAAGCACACACTAGGGCCAATTTAGAATCACCAATGCACTTAACCTGCATGTCTCTGGACTGTGGGAGGAAACCCACGCAGACACGGGGAGAACATGCAAACTCCACGCAGGGAGGACCCTGGAAGCGAACCTGGGTCTTTTAACTGTGAGGCAGCAGCGCTACCCACTGTGCCACCATGCTGCCCTTTATTTATTTCCTTTTTTTTTTTTTATACCTTTTTAAGTGCCCTTTTGTTTTTTTTTCTACAGGGTCTTCTCTCAGGCAGCCCACTCTGTGCTCACAATGCTGAACAGGTAAGGTCAAAGTAAAGCACTGATACTGCAAAGCGGAGTCGCTGTGCTAAAAAGTCTGAACCCACAGACAGCAGCGAAGTCCGCGCAGGCAGCTTTGTAATTCTGAGGTGCCCGCTGACAAGCCAAGGGGGCCACAGTTACGGGTGGAAGTGGTCTCTCGAGCGTCTCGGTGAATACAATTACGCGAGGACGTGTTCTCTTCCACTCTCCATTCCATTAGGCGTCATTAATATGTCAGTCACCTCACTCTGCCCTGAATTCCTGATCAGAGCCATTCATTTCGTCTGACGAGCGCCCCTGTGCCGTCATTAATCACCGGCATAAAAGACTGCGACTCTGAATTCACACTGAAGCACTGGGGGGCTTCACTCGGCTGTCCTTTACGGGTCACACGTGAGCTCGAGTCCTCGGTCTGGTGTGTGTGTGTGTGTGTGTGTGTAGACTTTCATGTGCAGTGAGAAGACTACAACCTTCCCATTTGAACCTCTTGGGGACGGAGCTGCTTGTGGTCACATCCTTGTTAGGGTCACTGCATTCGATTGGCTCAGGGACATTTAGCGTGGCCGAAGAGTTTGAACCCTCGGCCCGGGACACTTTCTGAGCTGCTGAGCCTGTCAAGTGGAGCGTCAGAACAGCTGGGCGCTCAGGCGTACCTGTCAGGTGACCCGCGAGAAACGTAAAAGGTGGGAGGAAGGCGCTATATAAAGGTGATGGTGAGCGGGGTATGGAGTGAGTGCTGCCATATCGATAAATAGTGCCTTTCTATCTGTACAGAGCATTTCATATCTAATTTCTCATCTTTTATTCATATGACATAGTGCCTTTTATACATATATTTATTTATCAGTCAATCTAATATATAATACCTTTTATATTTATCTCTATCTAATACATAATGCCTTTAATATCTATTATATAGTGCCTTCATATTATTTCACCATATAGTGCTTTTCATGTCTATTATATACAATACAATACAATTTATTTTTTGTATAGCCCAAAATCACACAAGGAGTGCTGCAATGGGCTTTAACAGGCCCTGCCTCATGACAGCCCCCCAGCCTCGAATCTCTAAGAAGACATGGAAAAACTCCAAAAAAAAACCCCAGTAGGGAAAAAAAATGGAAGAAACCTCGGGAAAGACGGTTCAAAAAAAGACCCCTTTCCAGGTAGGTTGGGCGTGCAGTGGGTGTCAAAAAGAAGGTGAGTCAATACAATACACAGAACAGAACAGAACAAATCCTCAATACAGTATAAAAATAAAAAATGTACAAGTACAGAGCAGAATTTAACAGTAGATGATATCCCATAATATGATTTGGATTTGTTTAGAGTCCTGGAGACCTCAGCCATCAAGCTGCCACCCCCATTTTGGCCACTCCACGCCTGAAACAGCGATGGGCCAGCCAATCCGATGAAAGGACCTCTCTTTCCCACGATTCCTGTGATAATCCATCAGGGATGACTTTACCTTAGGCAGGCACAACAACTTGGCAGGTGGGTCGTGGCACCAATTGCCACATTTGAGTACCGAGAAGAGAAACAGAATAGGTGAGGGTGAGTAACAAATTCTAACTATCATATTACTGATGTTTTAGTGCTAATGACTGACAACAGAGATGCAGTCTGTACAGTTAATCAGCAGCTCTAGTCAGGGTGTGCTAAACTGAAGTCGTGAGATTTGAAAGCTGAGACCGAAAGGGCTCCTCTTATAGTAGCAGGCAGACCACTCCACAGTTTAGGGGGGCCCTGTAACTAAAAGCTCAACCTCCCACTGTTATTTTATTAATCCTTGGAATCATAAGCAGACCGGCATCTTGAGATCTTAATGTGCGCTCAGGTTTGTAAGTCATGATAAGTTCAGACACGTAAGTCGGACCTTGGCCATTTAATGCTTTATATGTTAAAAGGAGGATTTTGAAATCGGCCCTAAACTTAACCGGGAGCCAGTATAAGGATTTAAGAACTGGAGTTATGTGTTCATATTTTCATGTTCTTGTAATAATTCTTGCTGCAGCATTTTGGATTAACTGGAGGCTGAATAAAGAACAGTTTGAACAGCCAGTGAACACCGCATTGCAGTAGTCAATCCAGTAGTCAATGAATTAATTTCTCAGAATCCTGTTTATTTAGAAAGCGCCTTAATTTCCTAACATTTTTAAGATGGAAGAAACCTGATTTGGACAACTTTGTAATATGTTCTTTAAATGACATGCTAGAGTCAAAGAGAACTCCGAGATTTTGGGCTGATTCAGTAAAATTAATGGCGATTCCAACTGAGTTAAACGATGACAGAATATTGTTGTGATTGCCGTCATTCTCTCCAACAATTAACATCTCTGTTTTATTGGTGTTTATAGACAAGTCGTTCTCATTCATCCACTCCTTTAATTCACCAACACAACTAATTAAAGACAACATCGGAGAAACTTCATTTGATTTAA
>JANRMT010062816.1:18927100-18941191 GCA_026402145.1 Polypterus bichir lapradei | reverse complement strand
TCCATTGTTGTAATAAGTTCTTTTGTAATTGCAGCATTTTACGTAACCCAACACTATATATATATATATATATATATAGATATAAGATATATATATATATAGATATAATATTAAAAGGCGACACCCCTCCCTTAGTGATACAGCCGTAAGAAATCGCATAGGAGAAATAACTTAGCCTTCTTTAATGACGGTTTACATGGCATAACAGATGAAGGAAGCCTTGACAAAACCTGCGGGTAGGAGGAGCCCGATGTATACAGTCTGCCATTTTTGTTGCTGCGCTGGAAGGATTTTCAGGGTCGGATGACGTTATCTACCATCCATCCGTCGGCTTCAAAGGTGTGCCGGGCGATGATCCAAGGCTTTATACTCTCTCTCCATGTTCAGGCCTCCACTTCAGTGAATCATGCCATTCCAAACAAGGAAAAGAAGATCCAATGCCACGCTGACTCTGTCACACTAATGTCACATAGTACAATGCCCATTTCGCTGTTGTCCCTTTCTTGTCTCCTAATGCTTGCCTAGTAGTTCTAAATGATGAGCCCCTGTGTGCTAAATCTGGCCTTGTGTTACGTAGCTGTACATGTGAGTGCATTTATAAAATAGTTTTTGTACAGAGCACAGTGACATTAAACTTATATTCTGATTACAGCAGGTGAGAAAACCTATGAAGTCTTTTGTTCCGGGTGTTGGCTTTGTCCACGTTTCTTGGATTGCTTGAGTCCAGTAATTATTCCTCTATCTCTCTGCCCACCCGTTGTTTCTATCATTTCATTTATTTATTTTCCGAGCCTGTGTTGTGACCACCATAAAATTTGGGGTTACTTGTCTCTTAACTCTTTTTTACAAGGAGCGATCAGCTCATGCTATGCATCCACCAGGAGATCATCAGACTTGTCATTGTCTTCTGACCTGATGATGGCCGCCCTCTCCTTCTCTGTCAGGACCCTCCCAGGTGCTCCCTTGTACGCGAATAGAGTGGTGACTGAGGATATGAAGGTGGTCTGCCATGGCAGTAACTGTGAAGTCTGCAAACGTGAGGTGACAGTCCCCACCTACAGCTCCGGGACCCCCCAGGTGTTCTGTCAAGTATTTCAATGCCTGAGAAAGAAGCAAGCGCATTGGTCAGGGCCGCCTCGGCAAACTGTGGTGCCCACTTCTGGTAAGTCCTGCAAATATGATGAATGCCGAGCACGGATGGCAGGTCCTGGAAGTGGAAATCATTCTGCTGATGCGCTTTGCTCGAAGACGGCGACCTGATCAGCTTCTATCCATCACGGCGATGATGAGCTCAGCACTCAGACTGTCACAAAGACAGAGCTGCGCCTTGTGCTCGGAATACGCAATGAACGGCGTCAATGACGGTGAGGCTGAGAAGCCACTTGTCCACAAAATGAGATTTCCCGATGGAATCGGTAATGGAGATGTGATGATTGTCAGGCTGGTGTGAGCGCAGCACTTCATCTCATAACGTGGACAAGACGAATGAGATGATTATTGACTTGAGGAAGGCCCACGCTGTCCACACCCTACTCACTGCACATCGAGAGCTCTGCGAAGGAATTGGTCACAACCTTGGTGTGCACCGGGCAGCTCACCTTACTTGATCAATTAACACCACCTCTGTAGTCAAGAAGGTGCAGCACCATCATCGCTTTCTTTGGTGGCGGATGAAGACAATGCTAACCCGGCCCACCCCCAATTCCCATCACATTGTCAACCTTTGAGAACCTTCTGACCTGAGCTGCATCTCCGGCTGTCTCTGACCATAAGGTCCTACAATGGATAGAGCACATAGCAGAAAAGACCACTGGGAACTCACTGCTCTCCACTGAAGACCTCGTTATAAAGTGATGGGTCCTCAAAGCCTTGTGAAGGACCACTCCTAACCCTCGCAGGGTCGCTTCGTCCCACTTCCATCTGGTAGAAGGTACCATAGCATCCAAATCAGTTCTGCCAGCTTCTGCATCAGCTTCAACCCCTGGGCTGTCCGGACCCTGAACTCAGTGCTGCCCCCTACAGCTCAGATCTGCTCCTAGTAGTCTGTCTGTATGCAGGACATCTGTTACTACTGTTGTTTTTTTTTACTTTCTTGTATACGAAGTATAGGGAAAGTATTGCAATCGTTTAAAGATTCAATGTCGAGATTTTCATGAATCTTGATGTTTTAGACCTCCCTGAGTCTGAAAATACAATTTTTGGAATTATGTCTATGTGTCTGTTGTTGTGGATGACCAGTGTCTTTGGCCTCCAAGCTGGAAGGACTGGGAGGAGCAAGCGTGGCCAGAGTGTTACCTCCTCCAGAGCACAAGTTGGCAGCCCCATGGGTTTCAGCAGTGCCTAGGACTCCCGCAGGGCTTCATGGGAGTTGGAGTTTAGTGCAGCCCTGTTGGGATCCGTGGGCAGCACCAAGGGGGGCACTTCAGCTCTGAGCTCCTGAGCCCATATGGGTGACTCTTTCATCAAGCACCTGGAGCACTTCTGGGTAACGTATAAAAGGAGCCTGCAGACACTATTGTGGAAGGTGGAAGAAGATTGCCGAGGAGGAGTGGAAGCGAACGGAAAGAAAGGAAAAGTATTGTGCTTAGTGGGACTGTGTTGTACCGGTGGGAAATGGGGAAAGGGTTTCCCACGAGTGGAAGAAAAATAAAAGCATTGTCTTTTTATAAGCGCGTCTCTTGTGTTAGGTGGCTGGCACGCCCCCTAGAGTGAGCCGTTTTTGCTGCTAATTGACTTGTTTTGCCATCGTTTTAATTGACGTGACTCGGACCCCTTAGTTGCTTCTTTTCCGTTAATGTAAGTGAGGGTTGGCCTCGGTACGGCAGGCTGGTGCAGGAAATATGGGTGAGATAAGGTCCGAAAGGCAGTAGACATGATGATCAGGTGTCTGGACGCTTTTAACTCTGACGCTGTTATTATTATTTTTCTATAATTTGCTTGAATATTCCGTTGATTTTGCGACTTTCTCATTGCACTAAGTATCAGAGTTCGCTTGCGGTACTGATTTTACTCACGCGCCTGCCTAGGGGCGTAACTTTAACTCCGCTTAGTTAGAGAACGAGTGAACTACTTAACGGATTCAGGGCCGTTCTTAGGTTTTTGGGGGCCCTAGGCATGGAGTGTAGGTAGGGAGACCCGGAAGGGAGGATAAAACTGAATTGTGAAGTTGCAAAATGGACCTCAGACAAGAGATGTATGCCCCACTACCTCTTTCCCTTTTTCGATGGAAAAGATAGCCTACATGTATAATTATAGCAGAGCAGACGGAGGGACGGAGCGAACCACCCACTGTCGAGTCGCTTTGTGGAATGGTTTTTATCTTCCCAGCTTCCGCTATTTATAGCGTGATCGATTTGTTGTGCAGATGCTTGGAGGCAGGTGAGGTGGATGATCAGTGCCCTCCCACTGGGACACCACCCACCACTCCGTCACCTCGATTCTGCCTGTCATCGTCACTGTTTCCTCTTTTCTCGAATGTAACCATATCGACGATTCCGCCACCAGAGAAAATTTGTACTTCTGAAATATATGGACCTGTAAGTTGTAGGCTATTTGGTTAAAAAAAAGCGCCCGGCGGGGCCCCCTTGGCAGTGGGAGCCCTGGGCGGTCGCCTAGTTTGCCCAGGCTGTGCCTAAGAACGGTCCTGACAGACTTAAATCTTTTTTTTTTTTTTTTTTTTTTTTTTGTATAATTTGCTTGAACATTCTGGTTGATTTTGCGACTTCTTTCATTGCGAGTATTCTCAAGTATCAGAGTTCGCTTGCAGTACCGATTTTACTCAAGCGCCTGCCTAGGGGCGTAACCTTAACTCCGCTTAGTTAGAGAACGAGTGAACTACTTAACGGATTTAGATCTCTTTTTTTTCTATAATTTGCTTTAACATTCCGGTTGATTTTGTGACTTCTCTCATTGCGCTAAGTATCAGAGTTCGCTTGCAGGAGCGATACATTCGCTGATCCGAGACAGAGGCTGTGGGCCGAGAGGAGGGGGGGGCGTGACGTCAAGAGCAGAGAGCTGGGCGGGGCCTCCGCGCTGTCCTGTATCACTAAAACGCGGGCGAACGGCTAGTCTTAATATAAACGACGAGAATAAAGTGGAAATGTCGACTTTATTCTAGATATACACTTCTTTTTCTGCACTGTGTCCTTATTTGTTTTTCCTCCGTGACTCTAATACGCTTCCGTAGAAACATGTAAATACCTTTCTTACTGTATTTATAATGACACTTGGGTATGTCCAGTGACCACTGATGCATGTCCTTCGTGTGACATGTTTTGAGACAGTCACCAATGTACAGTTGAGACAACAGGCGCGTTTTTCTTTGCGCACTTTCATTATCTTTTTTTCTGTTTGCATCTGAGAGGGTAGAATGTCAGTCAGTGCCTGATCTGCACGATCGACGCGTCCCTTGTGTTACTCCGGGTTTCTGCAGTACAGGGCTTAGTGACGTCCACATGTCCCCTGACACACACATTGACGGTGGCTGCATTGTGAGAAGTGCTCAGGGCGCTGGCGTCTTGCTTGTCCTCGCACTCAATTGGCAGTCCTACCCGCCAAATAGTGTGTGCGTCTCCATATCATATATCACACTGACGTAGTGACTTCGTGGGCATTTCTCCAAGTGATTCACTTTCTTTTCACATCCCTAAAGGTGAACTGGTGACTCTAAACTGACCGGGCGTGTATCCCTGCAATGAGACGTGCTGACCCTGAGGGATCCTGTAGCTGCGAGCAGCGGCCCGAAAGAAATCTGTCAGTGTAAAAGTTCGTTTTAAAAGATTAAGTGAAAATTCAAAGCAAACAGTCCACACAAAAATAAAAAGACGGTTACACACGGAGAATAAAAAGCAAAAAAAAGTCTCATCTGTAAACTTTGCTTTTCTTGCTGCTATATTTAAAGATGCTTTACTTCGCCTTCAGTACGCTCTAAACGTACGGCACTGCACGTTCAGTAAAGCACACGTTAACGTTCATACTAATGGGCACTTGAGGCAAAACCGCGTGCCCTCCATGCCTCACACGCGACAAGGCAGATTACGAACTGAGGTTAATCTACAGTCAGACAGGCAAGAAATAATTTGAATATAACAATTCAATTTAACTCGGGGGGCTGTAAGAGCCTCCCATAGACTGTGCACCAATATACTGTATAGGCAAACATTTAGTGTAACTTAATTAACTAGCAAATGGCTCTTACAGGGACCTTGGAATTATTATTATTTTTTTATTGACAGCATTAGACGGAACAGAAGAAAAGAAATCCCAAGTAAAGACTTAGCATCGCCGCTCGTCTGAAATCACAAACCACATGAAGCTTCAGGGTGCATCGGAGAGCGGCCTTCACTTCTGACATCTCACTGACCTCTTCTATTCTTCTTCTTTTTCTTTTTTTCCACAGTAAGCAGGGAATTTTCTTAAATCAGCTTCGATTCGGAATATAATTTGCTGCGGCTGTGTCGCGCCAGCTCGTGCCCTCCAGACAGCTCGAGTCAGCAGAATGCAGATGTGGCGGCGCTGCGCTGCGCTCGCTCGCTCCTCCGCAGCCTCCCTCGCTTTCCACGACGCTGACACTCATTGATGATTCGAGGAGTCCCGACCGCGTTTTAACTTATGAACAAAATGGTCAGAATATGAGCGAGGTTTGGGCTTCACAATTAATCTGTGAGTTAATCACCACTGATGGCTCCGAGGCTAGGGATCTGCACTGGCAATCGGAAGGTTGCCGGTTCAAATCCCGTAAAATGCCAAAAGGGACTCTGCCCTCTGCGGTGGGTTGGCTGTGATTGGCTCCAGAAGACCCCCGTGACCCTGTGTTCAGATTCAACGGGTTGGAAAATGGGTGGATGGATGGATGCAACTCTGCCCTGTTGGGCCCTTGAACAACGCCCTTAACCTGCAATTGCTGAGCGCTTTGAGTAGTGAGAAAAGTGCTAAATAAATGCAAAGAATTATTATTAAAGAATTATTAATCGATCGATCGAATTATAAAGTAAAATGGCAGACTGAAAGTGTTTGGGGCCAAAGACAGAATCTATATACAGTATATAATTCACTAAGCAAGGCACAAGCAATTCTTGCACAAAAGACGCACACAAGACAGAGAGCCCCGCCCACCGACTCTAACACCATGGGATACGCTCAACAGAGACCCGCCCGCCAACTGTAGCCCTCATCCCACGTCCACCGTCGCTTTCGAGGCATGTGCACTGCCTGCTCATGTACCCGCACGCAACGACTCACCAAAAACAGCCTCAGTCGCTTTCGTCTGTGCTACAGTCCACATGCACCTCTGAGCCACGTTGACTTTTCATTGTTCTTTTTGGTTCCAGCTGCTTTTCTATCTATATAATAAAAGCCCAGCGCGGTGTCCGGGTCCGCGTTCCTTTTGGCTGTATAGCCGCCCCGTAGAAAAGCCCCAGTCCGTCCCCTCTCAGAATTCCTGCTTACCCCCCTCCGTTCTTTCCCCTTTGCTTTTATTTTTCCTGTTCCCGAAAATCTTTTCAAAACAAAAGTAAAGAAATACACAGAGCGTCACATTAACGTCTTCTCCCCTCTGCCTATTAAATAATCAATAAAATGAAATAAAAAAATCACAAAAGAAACAGAAACCACAACCTACCCTTACAGCGTCCAACGCGCTTCTGGCGTTACAGCCAAACACGTGGTGTATGCCGGTTATGAGGTGTGATGCTAATTAACGCCCGTACTACAACAGATTATATTGTTCATATACTATTAACTATTTACAGGGATCAACTCTTTTGGGGAAGTTCATAACAAAACAAAAAAAAAAATTATAAATAACATGTGCACTTGAGTATTTCGAGCCCTGTGTCTGAGTCGGATGGTTCCCCTGTTGTGTGTTTCACTATGCCCACTATGCCTTTCCGTCTTCAGCTACCCATGTGCACTTGTACAGAGGAGACCTTACGGAACAATGCCGAAATGAAACTCAACTAAACCTGCTGCTGCGAGAGAGGACACATTACAGCGTGATCACGAAGCAAAGAGGCAAAGGCGTGACAGTCGCTCGCATGAAATGGACACTCAGCATTCACACAGATTAGCTCAACGACGCGTCTCTGCCGCACAACGAAAGGCAACTGAAACCCCTACAGAGAGAGAAGACAGATTACGCCGTGATCGCGAAAGAAAGAGGCAAAAGCGTGCCAATGAGACACCCGACGAGAGGTCCTTACGATTGAGTCCTTCAACTGTGGTCATCCAACGTGCAGCGTAGCGCGCCAAGTTGCTAGTATATATATAATCGACCAAGTCGCCCGACCATGGGGTACACACGACAGAGCCCCGACCGTCCACTCTAACCCACCTCCCGCGTCATGGGGAACGCACGACAGAGCCCCGCCCACCAACTGTAAGACCATGGGATACGCATGACAAGGCCCAGCCCGCCATTCACTAAGGGCACGCAAGACAGAGAGCCCCGCCCACCAACTGTAAGACCATGGGATACGCACGACAGGGCCAGGCCTGCCAATCTCTCTGATGGCCAATGAAGAGCATTACAAGAAGTACATACTGTGGTAGGTAGGCCAATGTTATGTTCTTGGACGGGAATGGCGGTATCTTCTTGAAAAGCAGCGTAAAACTGAATGTGATGACTGTGCATGGGGTTTGCGAGTTGACACTGAAAGGAACTGGAATGAGTTTGTAAGTGCTTCTTGAGAGCACGAGTTGTTTTGAAGCATTGCTGGCAATGTTCACATTGCATAATTCGTTCAGTGGAATGTGTGTTTAAATGTGCTTTGAGATATTTCTGGAGCGTCAATGTTTTTTTAGCAAATGTTGCATTGAAATTCTGGTGTGAAATGCGTTTGTAAATGTTTTGCAGTAAGAGGATAGTGAGAAGGTGACGTCACATCAGCGTGGCTGCAGACAAATGGATTTGCACATGGTTGAGGAGATCCGTCTCTGCAATGGCACTAGACTTTCTGTTACCAGCTGTCACCGCAATGTACTGGAGTGTAAGACTATCACATCTGCTACCTCACAAACTGTCCTTATTCCCCGGATTTCACTGACCCCATCAGATTCCAATTTGCCTTTTACTTTTACATGCAGACAATTTCCTGTTAGATTGGCCTTTGCAATGACAATTAATAAGGCACAGGGCCAAACTTTCAAAAAGATAAGCCTGTATCTGCCAAAACCAGTTTTCAGTCACGGACAATTGTATGTTGCTCTCTCCAGAGTTCCATCTTTTCATTCACTAACAGTTGTATCCTCAAACCCTCCCCATTTGGACAACTGTGTCTTTCAGGAGGTGTTCACACATCAATAAATAATTATATGCGGCGTATGCTACGCCGCGGGATGGCTAGTTCACTGTAATTGAGACTGCATGGTGGTCAGCGAAGCTGAGTCCCAAGAACCGTGAAGCAAGAGCTAGAGATGGGAAAATGATACCGAAGCTTGTGTCAGTTAATCTGAAGTGTAGTGAGTCGAGTCACTGGGACGGAGCTTGTGTCAAAAACACCGCTGTCACGTGACCCGTGACGTTTGAGGCTTCGAACGTCATCAGAGCTTCACAGCGCGCTTTATTGGTTTGACAGCTTTGGCGCTAAATTAACAAAAAAAAAAACAAAATGCATCATTCTCATACAACAATGTTGAGTTGTGAGCAGAGAGAAATTTGGTGGAAAACGGCGTTCAAAAGTTAAATAGTATAACTGGACAAGGATCTTAGCAGAATAAAACGAACACAGACTTCTCTGACCTTTTACTGGTGACATGAGATCGACACAGCGAGTGTCGCTTCATTTGCGCTCTTGAGAGTTTGCCGTGACCTCAGTTAACCACCAGATGTCGCTGTTCATACTGGGGCTGAGGCTTCAAAGCTTCGAATCTTTTTTCGGTACAAATAGAAAGAAAGCCTCAAAGCTTCACGAGACTTCATTTTCCCATCACTAGCAAGAACTCTAAACGCTGTGCCATCGCTCCATCTTTAGTTGGTGTTACACACGTGACAGCGTGCTATGACAGTTAACAATACATAGGAGCGGATTATAAAGCCGGTGACAAACGACTGCCATTTTAAATGAAGACAAAACAAGAGCGCAATCAGCCCGCAAAATGATTCGCTGAATGTGCACACGATTGGACTTTCAGGCAATGAATCAAATGATAAAGAACAATAATGAAATAAATGTGATAGAAACTGATCAGGGCGTGAACACGTGAATCAGTCAAACCAAAAGGAGCGGTTAAATTATAAAGAAAAGCAATTAAGTGAACAAAGTAGATCGTAAAATTATAAGCTGAACGTGATTATGATTCGACTGCTAGTCAATCAATCAAATCATAATGTCTAACAATGAAGTGGCCCGCGGATGAACACGTGAATCAGTCAGCCAAATCCTAAAATGAGAGAACTAAACGAATGAGCAGAGGAGCGGATCGATCAATCAGCCGACTAAACAATACAGCAATTAAGTAAATGAGCATAAAATACAAAACAATTAGCTGAGTGTGCACACGATCGGACTGTTAGTCAATTAATCAAATGACAATGTCAAGCAATGAAATAAATGTGATAGAAAATCAGCGAATGAACACATGAATCAGTCCGTCAAATCACTGACACAACTAAACGAATGAGCCTAACAACAGGTGAGTCTGTCAGCTAATGAAATTGTAAAGTTAAAGAAACAAGTAAATAAATGTGCATAAAGTGCAAAACAATTAGCCGAATTCGCTAATGATTAGACTGCTGGTCAATTAATGAACGCAAAAATAATGAAATCCAATAAACGCAATTGAAACTGGTCAGCGAGTGAACACGTGAATCAAACAATCAGATCCTAAAGCGACACAACTTAACGACAGGGCGACAGCAGCACATCAGCCAATCAGCCGATTCAATTATAAAGAAAAGCAGTTAAGTGAACAGAATAAATTATAAAAGAATGAGCTGACTATATCACGTGATTGGACTGTTCTGTCACACCAGAATTTATAAGTCAAACAAATGTCCATAAGAATCAACCCTTAACTCGATTAATCAAATGGGCTGTAAAGCAATGATGTCGATTTGACAGAAAATGAGCAGCGAATGGATGAATCGATTACCTGATCAAATGATCAATCAATGAATGCAATTATAAAGTCAACTCATTGCGTTTATAAAATGCTTAACTGAATGTGCATATCATTGGACTTTTATATCAATTAATTAAATCATAACGGAAAACGATTTAAAGGGTGTGCTTATAGGAATTGACCATTCAATTGAACAGTGAAGTTTACCGCAAAGAAACAATAATAAAGCAAAAATGGTAGAAATGAATGGAGGAGGGCGGCACGGTGGCGCAGTGGGTAGCGCTGCTGCCTCGCAGTTAGGGGAGTTTGCATGGGTTTCCTCCCACAGTCCAAAGACGTGCATTGGCGATTATATGTGTGTGTGTGTGTGTGCCCTGTGGTGGGCTGGTGCCCTGCCCGGGGTTTGTTTCCTGCCTTGCCTCGATATAGCGGGTTGGATAATGGATGGAGGAGTATATGAAAGAGCATCAGAGCGGATCAATCTGTCAATGAATTCAATAATAACGCACAGTTTGTAAAACATGTAAGTGAATGTGTCTTTATTTAAATAACAAAGGAAAACAATTAAGAGAATGGGAGAGAAAGTGATCAATGAATGAATGAATGAATCGATCAAACAATGTATATGGATAAATAAGCAAAATAAGGAGTTGATCAAAAATCATTACTTCATTAAATTATACAGTAAAAAGAAAGCAAATGTGCATTGTATACACAATAACAAGCTGAAATGCATGACTGGATGGTTTAATCAACAAATTAAATTATAATATAAAGCCAATAAATGAATGTTCACAGATATTTGACCTTTAAATTGTCTAAGACTAGGGGACTCTGCCCCCTGCTGGCTTTGCTTGCCAACCCCCAGGCGGACGCTACACGCCATTCACTTCTTGGCTCTGCCGCTCGCGTGTGGGAAGCAATTGAAACAGATTGTTATTTTCTTGTTACGTATGTATAATAGACCTAATATTTTACATTACAGCGAGTAATTAACCGTAGTAAAAAACAGTAAAACGTAATCATTTGAAAGTAAATTACGTTTCATGTTGTGTTAGTGGTGCTCCTTGTGTTACATGTTTTCGTTCTGTTTGGCTTTGAAATTAATACTTTTTAAACTTACACTTTTACTGTAAAACTTCAGTAAAAAAAAATATTTGGAATTCACTTTTCGGCAATATCGTATTGAAGTTGCCCGTGAGTGAATTTCGTTTCTTCCTCTCTAATAAATAAACCGACTTTTTCAAATGTTTGTCCCTTTGATTTGTTAATTGTCTTTGTAAAAGCTATTCTAACGGGAAACCGTAAACGTTTTAAATGTGAACGGCATATCAAGATCTCCTTTGGTGTCTCATGTTATCCCCTAATGATGGACTACATTACCTTTCTCGTCGCCTGTTAAAAGTTTACATGCCAGAATTGTTGGACCAATTTTGAATACAACTAATCCTGCCCTACTGCATAGCCCATCGCTCAGACATAAATTACACAATAATATCATTACGATACGTTCCTCTGTCAACAGTAACTCGGCCGGTGGATGACCAGACGGTGTTAACGGTTGTAGATATTCTTCGTGATATTGTAAGCTGATGTTTTCGTCTTCCGCACCATCACCACCAACTGTTTCAGCAGAGTCTACTGATACGCATTTAACCAATCTGACGTGTAACTGATCGACAATTTTCGCATTCGTTTGTCTTCATCGTTTCTCGCCCATGCACTCATTTCTTCTGTTGCTAACCATTTGGAATGAAATTCTTCAATAAGATTTGGACATAATACGTCTTCTTTTATTGGGAACTTCAAGTGAGGAAAACGTTAAAAGTTATAAGAGCTGAGAGCGCAGGATCTGAGTCTGACAAACGCATTCACACCAATGAGAGGAGAGAGGACCGCGATCAGTGGCCGTGAACCGGAAATGGTGGCGAGGAGGACAGGACTTGAAAAAATCTCATGGCTGTAGTCTCCTCTTTTCTCAAGATTTTCTTTAATAATAGAGAGACATGTGCTGCAAAACAGTAAAGTAAAAATGACCGGAAAGGAGCAATGAGTCCACTGATAGAATGATGCAATGAATTGAAAGAGCACAAGAGCCGATCAGCCTATCAATTAAATCACGAAGAAAGCTACCATATATACTCGCGAATAAGTCGGGTCTTGAAACTTGAAAAACTGATCATAAAATCAGGCCTGTTCAAAAATACAACACTTTAAAAAAATTTTTTTTATGAAAAAACACAAAACAGTGCAAACGTCGCTTCAGAATAGTTCACCGTGTGGTCACGTTGGCACAATACACAGAAAACTAAAGGCCGTGTGCCCCGTGGTGACTCTCTCAGGTGGCCGTTAGCATATCAGAATCTCTTGAACCAATAAAGTGAGTTTACCGCATTCGACTTATACGACCGACATTATAAAATACCGCAAATTATACAGTAAAAACCGCGGGAGAACTTAAACGCGAGTATATACGGTAATTATGTAAATGTGCAAAATTTGTAAAATAATAAAAGTAAAGTGCAGATCATTGGACTGTTTAGTGATGGAAAACAATTAGTGGAATGTGAGAGAAAGTGAATGAACAAATGAATGAAACAGTCACATCACGAAAGGACCCAATGAACGAGTGAGTGAGCATAAGAGCTGATCAAAGAGTTAATCATTGAAATTATAAAAACATGAATTAGCTGAATTAATTAATAACAAGACTGGACTGTTCAGGGCATTGGGTCCTAATGTAAAACAATTAAGTGAACGTGATTAGCACTGCATTGAATAATCCCATTGAATGTAAAACAAAAATAAGCCAGGACTAGATGAATGAATGAACTGATGAAATCATAAAATGAGAAGAATTACAGTGAGAATGAATCAATCCATCGGTTAATTCAATTATGATGTATAGTAATAAAGTGAATGTGCCCGTCATTGGGCTGTGCAGTCAAGTCAGCAAATCCTCATGTAGAGTAAGTAAATGTGCACAGGGTTTGAACGTTAAATTAATTTGTTTTTGTGTAAAACAATGAAGTGACTTTGATAGAAATTGATCAGTTAACAAAAGAGATCAAATCAAAACAAATACGTTAAAATTTAAGGTCAGTTAATTACATTATAAAGTAAATGTGCACAAATAATAACCAGAATGTGCTCGTGATTGGACTGTTTAGCCAATTAATGAAGTCTGTGGCAAAGGCGCTATATACGTGTCGACCCGGCACAGACTGACAACTAAGGCACGTAAAAATGAAACAAAAAGATTTATTTTCTTCAGCTGCGGGCCACGTCTTCCCCGTGTCCCTCAGCCCTAACACAGTCCCAAAACACACAAGAGCACAAAGCAGAACACCACCACAAAACACTCTTCTTCCTTGTCCTCCACTCCTCCGAGGCAGCTTCATCGTCATCGTCCTCCTCCTCCTCCTTCTCTTCTTCGTCGTCATCGTTGTTGTTGTCCTCGTCGTCGTCATCATCCTTGTCCTCATCCTCATCATCATCATCATCATCCTCCTCCTCTTCCTCCTCGTCGTCGTCGTCATCCTCCTCCTCCTCCTCATCCTCATCCTCATCATCATCTTCCTCCTCCTCTTTCTCCTCATCGTCATTGTCCTCGTCGTCATCCTCGTCCTCTTCCTCATCCTCCTCCTCCTCTTCCTCCTCGTCGTCGTTGTCCTCATCGTCGTCATCATCCTCCTCCTCCTCTTCCTCCTCGTCGTTGTTGTCTTCGTCATCATCATCCTCGTCCTCCTCCTCCTCCTCCTCATCATTATCATCCTCCTCCTCCTCCTCCTCCTCCTCTTCCTCCTCGTCGTCGTCGTCATCCTTGTCCTCCTCCTCCTCATCCTCATCATCATCCTCCTCCTCCTCCTCATCCTCATCATCATCCTCCTCCTCTTCCTCCTCATCGTCGTCATCATCCTCATCCTCCTCCTCATCATCATCCTCCTCGTCGTTGTTGTCTTCGTCATCGTCATCCTCATCCTCCTCCTCTTCCTCCTCGTCATTATCATCATCATCATCATCATCATCATC
>JANRMT010062816.1:18899496-18921118 GCA_026402145.1 Polypterus bichir lapradei | reverse complement strand
ATAGAGTGAAAGGCACTATATAATAGATAGATAGACAGATAGATAGACAGAGTGAAAGGCACTGTAAAGTAGATAGATAGAATGAAAGGCACTATATGATAGATAGATAGAGTGAAAGGCACTATATAATAGATAGATAGACAGATAGATAGAGTGAAAGGCACTATATAATAGATAGATAGAGTGAAAGGCACTATATAATAGATAGATAGATAGAGTGAAAGGCACTATATAATAGATAGATAGATAGATAGAGTGAAAGGCACTATATAATAGATAGATAGATAGAGTGAAAGGCACTGTATAATAGATAGATAGATAGAGTGAAAGGCACTATAAAGTAGATAGATAGATAGATAGATGTGAAAGGCACTATAAAGTAGATAGATAGATAGAATGAAAGGCACTATATAATAGATAGATAGATAGATAGAGTGAAAGGCACTATATAATAGATAGATAGATAGATAGAGTGAAAGGCACTATATAATAGATAGAGTGAAAGGCACTATATAATAGATAGATAGATACTTTATTAATCCCAAGATGAAATTCCCATACTCCAGCAGCAGCATACTGATAATAACAATATTAAATTAAAGAGTGATAACAATGCAGGTAAAAAACTGAAATACTGAAAGAATTTCTTGGGGTCTTCTTTCGCCTTATCTGCTATATTCCTCTCCAGCTGTCTTTTAGCCTCCCTGATATCCTTGTCACTAATTAGTTGTCACTAATTGTCACTAGTTGGTCCCTTCAGGTGTCTCACTAGCGTCCTTGTCATTGAGATCACCACCGATGTCCTTTTCTTCTCTTTTGATGATTATAATCGCCCCTTCCCCAAGACCCTTCAGATGCCACATTTCCATCCACTTTCCTTTTCTTGCACCCACTGTAGTCACTTGTCCCCATTTCTGCTTGTGCTCGTCATTTTTTCCAAAGGCTATGATTTTTTTTCCAGGCTCATTTAGTTTTGTTACATTCTGCAATAAACTTTTCACTTGCAACAGACAGAGCAAGAACATATGAACTCCATACAGACTGCATTTGAGCATCACGTTCAGGGTGACCCTAGGGACACTAATCGCTGCGCCACTGGGCTGCCCTTTCTGAAGCAGGAGATATGAATACAAAATCTCTGAAATGACTTGAATTGATTTTTAGTGAGAATTATAAGGGAGAAGCTGAAGGTGGAAAAGACAAAGAAACGGTGTAGCTTACAGGCCTCTGGCTGTAGATGGCAAAATCAATGATGGCCAGCCAGATTATCATCTCAGCAAATGGATACCAAGACGTGTAAGTAATGGGGACTTCAATTATCCGTCCATAAGCATGTAAGCGTTATAAATAAATCAACACACAGAGACGCACCGCACAGTTGTTGGCTTTTGTTATTTTTACACCCTGATGGTTACACCCAGGAGTGACACCAACACCAGGTAGCCGATTCTGAAAATCTGCCCTCTTCTGTTGGGCCAAACAGACAAACATGAGGAGAAAATGCGGGCGGCTCGGTCGAGACCACCTGAAAGTGTTCAAAATTAGGAGAAACTTTGGCTCTTTGTTTAATCAGTCAAATTAAAAGTGTGAATGGACTAACTGGACGAAGAGGCTGGTGGCAACAATATAAGAATTTAAGGCGATGTGAGGAGTGTCCCTCACCCGGTCCTGGTCAGTGTGGGCTTTGCGTGTTCTCCTGGTTTCTGCATTGGGTTTTCCTCCCGAAATCCCCAAAGACCTCCAAGGTAACTGAAATATCAATTCCAGGTTGACCAAAGGCAGTGTGATGAACTGCAGACCCACCGGTCATCTGCCAGGACTCTGGAGCTGTGAGACAGCAGGCCGACCCCATCTCAGGCATAAACGGTGGTCCTGTCCAGCTGTTAAATCGCAGTCCACCGGGATGAAGGGGATGTTTTTCCTTCCAGCTGTTGGGTTGTGGTTGTCCATACTGGAATGTGAATCTGAACCCCTGGACCCCCGGTCTGTGAGGTAACGCCACTGCACACTTGGTTTGTACCCACTTATTTCAGATTCTGTGCCTGATGCGACACCCACCATTAGCCACTGTGCCACCCTGCCACTGTCACTTCATTCGCCATCCTTTTAACAAATTCATACTTGTGGGCAACCCAGCAGCCTTAGCCATAAATCACGGATGCCATTCCATGTCAGGTCACCCTCACACACACAGATTGAGCCACTTACTGTAACTTGACCTGCTCCCACTGGCACACGGGTAAAACATGCAAATTCCATGCAGTATACTGACCAGCAGGACCCGCAAGGCAGCAAAAGTACCCACTTTGCCATCTTTACTCCATTCTTCCTATATTAACACTGTAGGTGTACCCACTTTGTCACCTTCCTTGTCTCTGGGAATCAGGCAACTCCATTAACCACTGTGCCAAAACACTCTTGGCATGGCTGACTCCATACAAATAGTGGCCAGCTTTACCTGTAAACCTGAAACTCTGCCCACTTTGCCATTGTCTTGTATTCTTCCACCATTCATGGAACCAGAGTACGAGGTGATGCCATTAGCCACTGTGTCACCATGCCACGGTTGCAGTGTTCGCCATCCTTTTTCCAGATTCATTTTTGTGAGCGTGTTTATCAG
Organism: Polypterus bichir lapradei; assembly: GCA_026402145.1. Taxonomy (NCBI): domain Eukaryota; kingdom Metazoa; phylum Chordata; class Cladistia; order Polypteriformes; family Polypteridae; genus Polypterus; species Polypterus bichir. The sequence continues at coordinate 18,918,498 of JANRMT010062816.1, read as the reverse complement.
CAGCAATGCCTATAAATTAGGAACCAACCCAGGAAGGGATGCCAGTCCAGCACAGAGCAGTCACACGCCGATTAATAAGCACCTGAAGAACCAGACATGTGGACGTGGTGAGAGCCTGCGACCACACACTGACTGGGACCTCCCAACTCTGGGGCTGTGAGGCCGCCGCACTAACCGCTGAGCCACCATGCTGCCTCCGCAATGTTCTGACATATCCAGTTTATTATTTTTTTACACAATTGCTACTTTTATCTCTTTAAAGGTCATTCAATGCTGTGCTCCCTTTGATTCCCCGAGCCGGCGTTTTATTTAGAAGGGAATATCTGCTACAAGCAGAAGGTTACATCAGATGGAGAAGGTGCGATACGCCTGTCCTGAATAATGGCGGGTGGGCATGAAGCGCATTTAAAATAATTTTACATACAAAGAACTTTTTTTTTTATTTTCCAATTACCAGCAGGGCTCTGGCTCTTTTCACACCATCACACACGCATCTAAATGCAAATTTTCTGTACGGGCAGAGAAAGCCTGTTCTTCCTTCCTTTTCGACGCTGTCTGTTCTTCCATTGTCCCGTACCTTCCGGCTGAAGCGGTGAGCAGGTCCCTCGAGGCCGCGACAAAGATAAAAACGTCCATCGACGATGGCTGCGCCTTTCAGGGTGGATTGGCTGGAATTGCATTCACACTGCATCTCAAAGAACTGAAGGTGAAACACGGGCTGTAATGTTCAGAAGGTGACGCAGGGCTTCAGAGTCCAGGGTTCAAATTCAAAACTGGACGCTGTCTGGAGGTCTGCAGTCCAGCAGCTGAAATGAAAGGACTTCATATTGGCAGCTTGACCGGCCCCACTGAGATATCTCAACTGGAGTTGGTGTGGCGCCTCAGCAGTTAGTGTTGCTGCTGCACGGCTACAGAGTCCTGGGTTCAAATATGCTACTGGACTGAACATCCATCCATCCATCCATTATCCAACCCGCTATATCCTAACTACAGGGCTGCGGGGGTCTGCTGGAGCCAATCCCAGCCAACACAGGGTGCAAGGCAGGAAACAAACCTCGGGCAGGGCGTACACACACCAAGCACACACCAGGGACAATTTAGGAGTGCCAATGCACCTAACCTGCATGTCTTTAACCCACACAGACACGGGGAGAACTGGGCTGAACATCTGACATTTATTTTAAAAACACAAAATGATTTAACAATAACTCATTAGAGGACGTGGCAGGAAAAAGATAACTGGAGTGATCTTAGTGATTGGGAAAAATGGATATAATGAGGATATTAGAAATAAATTTGATCCAGTAGGCTTAAGAGTCAAGACGGAGGTAAAGAATTTAGGAGTAACTGTTGACTCGGACCTGAATTTTAAATCACATATTAATCAGATCACTAGGACGGCATTTTTTCACTTAAGAAACATAGCTAAATTTAGACCTCTTATAACATTGCAAGATGCTAAGAAATGAGTTGACGCTTTTGTTTTCAGTCAAATAGATTAGGGTAATGCACTCCTCTCAGGACCACCCGAAAAAAAGATATCAATCGAGAGCAGAATGCAGCGGCCAGAATCTTAACTCTTTGAGGGCTGAATATTTTTTCCAAAAAACATAGTTTTCTGAAAAGCAATGGTTTCATGCAGAAATCAACATAAAACATCTGTTGCTGCATGTTGTGGCTGCCAGTTTGCCAAGAATATGTGTGGCTGGGACAAAGTCGCAGTGCACTGCAGTCTGGTTTCTACCTCTTATCATTGTTAAGTGGCAGTCCTCCCTGGCGAACGTTGTCAGTATAACAATTACCTGGGGACCAATTAGCTGAAACCTCACATTCATTTTCGATCACTTGTATCTAAATCTGAGTCTGACAAGTCATAGTCCAGTTCAGAGATAATAGGCAAAACGTCGTCCACGGAGTGTTTTGCTTTACACATTCGCTTTGATCTCTCTCTAAATGTCAGTGACATTTTTGCCATTGCTTGCACCTTGCTATTCACGGGAGCGCAGGAAATCTCGGTCAAACTAATGAATCTAACTTTCCTTCTAGCAACAAGAGTCCAACTAAAACATAATGGTTGGTTTTGTCACAGTTTACAGTCGATTATCATCGTCAACTCCCCCTTTTGAAAAAAGTCAACATCAGCCCTGAAAGAGTTAACTAGGAAAAGAAAATCCGAACACATCACCCCAGTCTGAGCGTCACTACACTGGTTACCGGTGCCATTTAGAATTGACTTTCAAATGCTGCTGATGGTTTACAAAGTCTTAAATAATCTGCTCCATCTTATATCTCAGAATGCCTGTCACCTTACACTCCAAATCGTAACCTGAGATCTTCAAATGAGGGTCTGCTTAGAACTCCAAGAGCTAAACTTAAAAGAAGTGGTGAGGCTGGCGGCCTTCTGCTGTTAGGCACCTCAAATCTGGAATACGAGTTTACCGATAGGAATTTGCCAGGCTAATACGGAGGACCACTTTAAAAAAACTGGTAACAACCCCATTATTGTAACATGGAATTCTCAGAACTTCATTTTAGTGTAACCCTGATACTCGGGATATGCATTGAATTATCATTATCATTCATGGTGGCTCCACACTCCGTACTAAATCCTACTTTCTCTGCTGTTCTTTTTCTGGTTTTCTGTGGTGTTGATCTGCACCACCACCACCTGATCAGGGCACCATGCAGTCCCTACATTAAAGGCCAGAGGTCCACATGACCCTCATCGTCTTATCTTTCCATGTGAAGCCTGAAAACCCTGAGGACTGACTGAGATCACTGATGTTAGGTAGAATGCCCAGTGGGGGCCTGAAGGTCTTGTGACCTTGGAACCCCTGCAGATTTTGTTTGGTTTTTTTTTCTCCAGCCCTCTACATTTTTTTTTTTTTTTTTTTCTGTCCTTCCTGGCCATCACACCTCACTTTATTCTTTGTTGGTTAGTATCACCTAATCTTATTTTTATATTTTTCTTTTTTCATCCTTTGAGCTCCATCATTTGTATAAAAATGTGCTCTAGAAATAAATGTTGTTGTTGGAGCTGCAGGGAAGCTGCTGTGGAAGATTAGAGCAGCAGCAGAGATGCAGGAGGGCGGCCGAGGAAGGAGATGGCCTCCAGTAAGCATCAGTGAAGGAGAGAGGGTGAGACGTAGCGCCTGACAGTACGACTACAAATTGACAGAGTGCGGACGCAGTGCGCTGTGAACAATTCTCAGGTGAAATACAAGTCCAGATGATACACATAGAAGTGCAGGTTTGTGAAAAGTCACAGTGAACGAGGTAGAAACGGACTGAACATAAATGGATGGCAACAACGTCTGTCCGCTCGTTAATTGATAAATTGTGGCCAGCTGACAACGAAGGAGATTAAAATCATAAAAGAGAAAGTCAGACACAAAGTCGGAGTCCTGGAGACCTCCGTTAACTGGCTGCCACCTAAACCCCCCTCCTGGGTTAGCTGAAGTGGGGTCTTGTACTGGCCGTCCAATCTGAGGAGAGAATCTTTCCATCTGATGATTCCGATGCTCCTTTATCCGAGATGACTTTTTCATGGCCACAAGGGCAGCCTGCCGTCAGTTCATTGGCACTAAAGGGCCACATCCAGATACAGTGGAACCTCGGGTCACGACCGCACGACCGCACGACCGCAACCCGATTTGGTCGTGACCCAAACTAATTTCCCCCATAGGATTGTATGTAAATACAATTAATCCATTCCAGACCGTACGAACTGTATGTAAATATATGGTTTTAAAGATTTTTAAGCACAAAAATAGTTAATTATACCATAGAATGCACAGTGTAATAGTAAACTAAATGTAAAAACATTAAATAACACTGAGAAAACCTTGAACAGAGAAAACTAACATTACAGGAGTTCACGCTACAGCCTTTCAATTTTCTTCGAACCTTTCTTCTCACCAACACTACCTCTCTTCACTTGCTTGGAGGCCATGATTAATTGCAAAATCAATGCAAAAGCACATGAAATAGAGCACAAAGAGTTCACAGTGAAAGCACGCACGTCTGACCGAGAACAATGTACAGGGAGAGACTGAACACGTGCGGAAATCATCGGCGCGTACGAACCGGAAGGGAAACTGGCTTGTCACCCGAGTGTGTGGTCGTGAACAGATGCAAAAGTTTGGCGAACCTTTTGGTCGTAACCCGATTTGTACGTGTTCAGAGATGTTCGTGACCCGAGGTATCACTGTACTGAGAAGAGGGTTAATAACGGTTTATAAAGAGGGCGCTACTTATTTTTCTGTACAAATGGCTACAAAAACGGAAATGCAGTGTGCACAGCTAATCAGCAGCTCTAGTCGGGGTATGCCGGAGTACAGTTGTGAGTCTTCAGCGCTGAGACTTGACGGGCATCTCTTATATTAGCAGGCAGGTCAGTCCACGACTTTGAGGTTCTCGAAGTAAAAGGTCGACATTCCACTGTTAATTTATTAACTCTTAAAATCTTAACTAGCATCTCGAGATCTTCAATGTGCGCTCAGGTCTGTAAGTAATGATACAATAAGTTCTGATAAGTAAGCAGGGCCTCAGCCATTTAAGGCTTTATAAGTTACTAGCTGTGTAAGCCCGTGCTGTAAAAAGTTTGTCGTCTTAGAAACTATTAAAATTGTCAGAAAAAAAATTGAAATGTACAGATGTCAGGTAATTGAAAGGAACTACTCTGGGCGTCTCTCTCTCTCTCCTAGGAGGATTCGTTTTGCCGATGTGCTCACATCATTTGTGTATTCGAGGCGGGAGGAAAAGTAAAAGAGATGCCGTTTGGCCGATGTACTCGCCACAGTTATGTAATAGCGGATAAGTGAGCGACTGTCTCTTCGGAGGTTTCGTTTTACCGTTGTGCTGGTCTCGCTTGCGTATCTTCGGAGGTGGAGCCCTTAGCCCGACTCCACCTCTCACTGCCGGGCCGGACAGACACACACTCTTCCACGTGTAGACGTTCTCTCTATTATAAAAAAAATATCTTGGAAGGCTTGGAAAGAGACGCTACGTGATTTTCTCAGAGACACTTTAACTTCCCGCAAGACAAGGCAGTGAGACAAAAGGACAGCTGCTGTACAGGCTTTTAAATGATCGACGTGCAGAGCGACAAGCAGAACATGCTGTTCGGCAGCAGCAGGAGAAAGCCAGCAGCTGATCAGACTGCATCTCCTTAGTGTGCGTTCAGCCCCCCCCCCCCGACCCCTTCACAACGCAAGTGGCAGAGATGCAAAGTGGCTGGCGCATAGAGCACCCCGGGGTTGAGCAAAGCAAGCAGTATAAATTGAAATCAACCCTAAACTTAACTGGGAGCCAGTGTAGGGACTTGAGGGCAGAGGTTATGTGTTTGCACTTTCTAGTTCTTGTAATAATCCTTGCAGGCAGCATTTTGAATGAACTGAAAGCTGCATAAAGAACGATTTGAGCAGTCTAATAGAGCCATAAATGTATCGTCACACTGTGCCACCACCAAGGCCAGAGGATTAAAAAAGATCTCATTCTGAAACGGCAAACACGAGGGTACATTCATGCGTGTCCTGTTCTTGTTTGATGTGCAAAGTGGTAAATCATGTCATATATCGACATGGTTGTGGCGGACTAAAACCCGGCTAAGATTCATAGGGTCGATATGATGGTGATTTATTTGGAGATCCAAGGAACACACCCAGCCTCGGCCCGACTCACACACACTCCCTCACAGAGACAAAAAAGCAACTGGTAATAAAACAGAAATTAAAGAATTTATTAAACAATCTTACCTCGCAGTTAGGAGACTCGTCTGGGTTCGCCTCCACGGGTCCTCCCTGGGTGGAGTCTGCATGTTCTCCCCGTGTCTGTGTGGGTTTCCTCCCACAGTCCAAAGACATGCAGGTTAGGTGCATTGGCGGTCCTAAATGGTCCCTAGTGTGTGCTTGGTGTGTGTGTGTGTGCCCTGCGGTGTGCTGGCGCCCTGCCTGGGGTTTGTTTCCTGACTTGCACCCTGTGTTTTCTGGGGTTGGCTCCAGCAGACCCCTGTGACCCTGTAGTTAGGATATAGCGGGTTGGATAATGGATGGATGGATTAAACATTCTTCTTCTTCTTCTTTCGGCTGCTCCCGTTAGGAGTTGCCACAGCGGATCATCTTCTTCTACATCTTTCTGTCCCCTGCATCTTGTTCTGTCACACCCATCACCTGCATGTCCTCTCTCACCACATCCATAAACCTCCTCTTAGGCCTTCCTCTTCTCCTCTTCCCTGGCAGTTCTATCCTTATCACCCTTCTCTCAATTTACCCCTCATCTCTCCTCTGCACATGTCCAAACCAATGCAATCTCTCCTCTCTGACTTTGTTTCCTAACCGTTGTGGTACATGACCGCCAGTTTATTCCGGCCAATACCCCCACGCCGCTGGATGGAGTCCTCCCTTCAACATAGAGGTGCCCCGAATTCTGGCAGGGCATCATGGACCTTGGAGTTTTCCTTCACAGCCCTGTTGGATACCATGGGGCCCGCCAGGGGACACTGCAGGGAGGAACAGGGAGTTGTATTTTCCAGATAGCCTGGAAGTACTTCCCAGTCACGAGGATGGAAGAAACAAAGTACTTCCGGGCTGAAGAAAAGAAGGAGTCTTCACCTGACCCGGAAGTCTTATGAAATCACGTGGACTGAGGGAGAGAAGCACTTCCGGGTCAAGGACTATGAAAGGACTGTGGGAGACCCCAGCAGGGAGAGCCGAGTTAGGAGGAAGGGTGACTGAGCTGCTGGATGGACTGGAGGATTATTGTTTATTGTGATTATTGCTTTATTTTTGTGTTTAGTGGAGGTGGAGGTGCTTTATGCACATTATTGAAATAATAAATTCATTTCTTGGACTTTTACCTGGTGTCTGAGGTGTGGTCGGAGGGTTCAGGGGTCGACAGCACCCCCTATCTGTCACACCGTCCAACTTGAGCTGACTCTCAGAAGCAGGAGACAGAGCTGGAGGTAACAGAGTTAAAGATGCTAAGATTTGCATTGAGTGTGACGAGGATGGATGTATTAATCAATAATAAATGAAATTTGGGCAAACTACAACGATCCCACCCCAGTTCCCCCTACGGCGATTATACAACAAACACAAACTCAGCAATAACAAACCACTAACAAAAACCACCCACGGTGAAGTCCGTGAAAACGGCAACTGATGAAATGAAATGATGGCGGTAGACAGATAGTCCAGAGATCAGCACGCTGTATGTGAACGTAAAGGTCAGTCCTACCGGGATTTCCCGATGAGACGATGGCGTGTGAAGGGGATCAGGAGCGCGTCTTTCTTCACAGGATGACAGCAAATCCTCACACAGTCCTCATGCAGCAAGGAAGACACCAGACAGTCCAGACACCCAAACCAGACACAAAAAATAATTTAACAGTAGCACCGCTCCTTGCTTCATGATGATGATGATGATGATGATGATGGCGACAATGAATCCAAATAGCGAGATACGTGAGTTTGCACAACTTTTAATTTACACCACAAGAAAATGAGAAGTCAAGCAAAACGAGCCCTTTTATTGGCTAACTGAACAGATTACAACATGCAGGCCTTTGAGGCAACTGCGGCCCCCTCTTCAGTCAGTTGGGCCCTTACAACCTGCCCGCCGGCCGGCCCCCCCCCCCCCCCCTCAGCTTCCTTGAAGGCCTGCATATTGTAATCTGTTCAGTTAGCCAATAAAAGGGATGGTTGTGCTTGACCTTTCATTGCATCGATAATGGCTAACATGGTACAACACCCTAAAAAAAGAAAAAGAAAATCAAGGCCACGGGTCTCCTGAAAGGGCTCAGCTGTCAAGGCTAAAGGTGGACACCTGAGTTTGCACCCCTGGGCTCGACCCTCCATGTCACCAGGTGCCATCAACTCTAAATGTGGATCCGACAGAATCATCAGTGGCATGTGTGTGGGACAGCGTGGTGGCGGGACGGTTAGTTCAGTGGACACGGGTTCAACTCCGACCCAGTCGATGTCTATGTGGCGTGTGCCCGTTCTTTCCTTGCCCGTGTGCTTTTTTTTGTTGTTTTTTGCCAGGGTTTGCGTTTGCCTTCCCTTACATCACACTGGCTGGTTTGTCCAATGAGCAGTTGCCTAGTGGGGGCCTGGGTGGTCTTGTGGCCTCAGAACCCCTGCAGATTTTTTTTTTTTTGTCCTCCCGGCCATCAGACCTTACTTTATTCTTTGCTACTTAGTGTTGCCTAATCTTATTTTTATTTTTTTATAAACTTTTCTTTCTTCATCTTGTAAAGCACTTTGAGCTCCATCATTTGTATGAAACTGTGCTTCAGAAATAAATATTGTTGTTGTTGTTGGAGTCCCGAATGAGGGGCATGACCTGCATTGTGAGGGAGCGTCAGTTACGGCACTATGGCCACGTGGCGCGGTTACCCGAGGGTGATCCGGACTCGCTGGACCCTCATTGTTGAGGACCTGAATGGCTGGACCAGGCCAAGGGGATGCCCGCTTAACACCTGGTAGATAGATGGTCATTTCCAGAGGGTAGGACTGGCCTGAGGGGTGCCAACCAGGATCCCAAGCTGTTTCATCACTGTACCAGTGCAGGCTCCCCAACCTGACCTGGCCTGACCTGACTTGGACTGGCATCCCATCCAGGGTTTGTTCCCGATGTTCCTAAAGATCGACTGTAATATTAAAAACAGCTTCAGAAAGTCACAGTGAGGTGAATCTCCTCCCTCACCGTTGGTAAGTCCCATGATTAACAGCAGGGGTCACTTGTGTGTCCGATCCGAGGGGGTCTGCTTTGAGCCGTGACTCCAGTAAACACGGACTCTCCTGCACCTTTTCAATCTCTCACCTCATTCCTACACGCCGTACTCCCACCTTTTTTTTGTGCTTCTGCCTGATGTCCCATCCCATTTAAGCCATAATTGAATAGAAGTGAATGCAGGCTCGTGCTCATGTAGTATTTCATTCACATTTGTTCCTGTCACTTAGCACTCGGCCAAAAAGAAATCACAGTTAAGGTTCAGTGTCTGCAAATAAAAGGAAAATAAACGCTCCGGTTCCTAGAAGTCGCCGGGCGCGCCATCACGTAGGAGGCCGCATGTTTCTGTCTGGCCTTCCCGCCTTGTGCCGACTGTCGCAGAACATCAAGCCGCGGGCATTCATTTCCAGCGGGCCGAACGTGACGGCGGATATGAACTCAATAATAATAAGTCGCTGCCCAATTAATTTAAAGGACGACCTTGTTTGTATTCGTTGTGACGCCTGCCCACCCCTCTTTTAAAGGGAGTCTTGTCCTCCTGCCACGCTAACAATGATGGATGGCGGCCATCGGCGGCCCTCTTTTACTTAACGCAGGCAGATATTACTCTTATTTTAATAAACAGGCCTGTAAGGTCATAGACGGCGTGCAGTTCCTGAAACAGAACAATTCGATTTCTCCCGATCCCACACTGCATTTTCTTGTCATGCCTGTGATGGATGGCCTGTAAACGTCCCCTTTGCAGGAATTCTCTTCTGAGCTACTGGGCCTTCACTTATCTTCTCAGGACTGAAAATCAGGGCTCTCATGAAAATGATTTATCTGTCCCAAATGCCTCTCCTTCATGATTGCTATTGCACCTAATAGCGACAAGCTTCTCCAAAGCAGCCTCACTATGAATAATTATAGAAATAAACGAACGGCCCATTTAACACACGGCATCGGTGCGGGCAACGGTGGGAGATGGAGGAGCAGAATCGGCACTCATGACAACTCTGCTGGTAGTTGGCCCTTACAGGAGCTGTTGGTTATTCTGTGAGTAAAACTGATGTCTCCTTCCACTGCTGCTGCCTTGACCTTTTATTATGGATAGAGAAACACGTGGACCTCTGGCCGCAAGCATTTCCCTGTCTTCGTCGTTCGGGCATTTTGTATCCTGTTCTTGTTGCTCAACAGATGGCACTTCTGCTCTTCTTCTTCTTTCTTCTTCTTCTGTATTGTGGTGTTCCTCCATTGCATCATTGGCTCCTACAATTTGCCTGACGCTCAGCAGATGTCACTGGTCTTCTTTCTGTTTCCATCATGTCATTTCGTTTGTTTATCACTTTGCTGTAAGAAACCCATTTGTGCAGGTCAGTTTGCCACCACCTCAGCTTTTTTGAATTACCAGAACATATCACGTCTTACTCCTTCAATCAATGCCCAGTTCGAAGCTCTAGCCCCAGCATTTTATCGTCTTTGTCATTCTTGCTTTCCGTGTCCTGCACTTGATGCTCAGCAGATGTCGCTGGTCTTTTTTTTCTTCTTCCTATTATGGTGCTCTTTGTCACATCATCATCTCTGCGATTTGCCTGACGCTCAGCAGATTTCAAGGGTCTTCTTTTTCTTTTCATCATGTCATTTTATTCCCATGTAAGAAACCCATTTGCGCAGGTTAGTTTGCCAAGTCTGCCACCACTTCAAATATTTTTGAATTGCCAGAACATATCAGGTCATTAGACTTTGATCAAGACTAAGATCAAGGTTCTAATCCCTGCACTTCTTGTCCTTAATGTTCTTGCATTCTGGATCCTATACATGGTGCTGCTCTTCTTTTTTTTCTATTAGGATAGGTGCATTGGCAATTCTAAATTGTCTGTAGTGTGTGCTTGGTGTGTGGGTGTGTGCCCTGCGGTGGGCTGGCACCCTGCCCGGGGTTTGTTTCCTGCCTTGCGCCCTTTGTTGGCTGGGATTGGTTCCAGCAGACCCCCATGACCCTGTAGTTAGGATATAGTGGGTTGGATAATGGATGGATGGATGGATGTTCTTTGTCACATTATCAGCTTCTGCAATTTGCTTGATACTCAGCAGATATCGCTGGTCCTTTTGTTTCCGCCACATCATTTCATTAAGAAACCCATTCACGGTGGTCAGTTTGTTAAGTTTTTAAAGTCACAAGTCATAAGCTTTCAATCATGATCAAGGTTCTAGCTGCAGTTGTTTAGAAGTAATCATGTGACAGACAGGCAGACTGTAGCATTTTATATATCCTGCATATATTGTCACACACGTGCGAATAGGAGGCAGCTAAAGGGCTTGAGTGGTTGTAATTCTACACCAGACCAGGGGGTGGCGAGGTGCGCTGACTGTCTCTCAGTTCCCTGCAGACCCCTCTCGGGAAATCCCACCGGGGACTCTGAAGACGTCACTTCTAGCTCTGGTGCCCCTGAAGATGTCACTTCCGGTGCAGATGCTTGTGATGACATCACTTCAGGTCTCTAGGCTTATGATGGCGTCACTTCCAGTCCTGAAGACATCACTTCCGGCTCCGGCATCATTGACGTCACTTCCTCCACTGGTTTTTAAAGCTGCCATCTTTTCTCATAATGATCAGTTCTGATTTGGAGTCTTGTGAACAACTCCTAAAACTTTAACCTTTTACAGCCCGGGCATATTATATGGGTGGCTGCCCCAAACCTTTATGATGTCTTTTGGTCTTTCTTGTTACTATATATATATTGTGGAAGCTGGCCCGGACACAGACAGGCGGACACGTTCATGTCACCCACAACACGTTTATTTACAGCCATAAAGTCACACAAGTGCACCACAAAACCCCCAAAGTCCCCAAAAGTCCTGGCCATACAATGCCTTCTTCAGACCGCCTCCTTCTCTCCTCTTCAGCTCAGCCCACTCCACTCCCGACTCTCGCCCTGAATGAAGGGAGGCGGCCCCTTTTATTATCACCCGGATGTGCTCCAGGTGGGTTCCGGCAATCACCCGCCGACAAGCCCCTGCATCCCCGGAAGCACTCCGGGTGCCCCTGCTCTTCTTCCCCCCAGCACTTCCTGGTGTGGCGGAAGTGCTGAGGTCCAGGGCTCCCAAGGCACGGGGACCACAATATATATATATTGACCCATCTCTAAGTAATTAACAAGGGTTTTTTTGACTCTTTGCTCTCATTTTTGCCTCATGGTTCGGCGTACAGTAGATGCTCGCTATTACTGATCCCCCAGCTTGGTCCCCTTTCCTGACTCTTCTTCCTCTCCTGGTTCCCTCTCATGCCCTTTCTGCTCACATTCCTAACGTTAGCTTAGCGTTTTCATGGGTGACCTTTTCTCCTGCTGCGTCGTGATCAACAGTCGTGACCCTCGAGGACACGCGCCCCCCCCCCCCAATAACAATGGGAAACCAAGATGTTGCACCACGTGGTGCTCACCAGTGTCAGCCCAATGGGTTCTCATCCTTTACGCCGTTCTTTTAGGTAACTTGAAGTCCTTAGTAGGCTGACTTACTGTCACCACGCTAGTTAGAACTTGTGAGACTGTGGCAGGTGTAAGTGCCACATGGGAATGTCTGGCATTGTTATAATAAGTTTGTTATAATATTAAGGTTAATGTCACTGTCTCTGTAAAACACTTGTATGGATTCATTCACATGTTCAAGTCAAGTCTGGCACGTGTGGGCTAGTCCGCCTGCATTTAGAAACCACTAGGCTAGCAGTCTGAAGAATGAAGGGGACAACTGTGAAGGCAGTGTACTATTTTTGAGTCCTTTACTGTCCTTGTTTGGAGACCAGAGAGGACCAGCATATGAAGCAGCCAGTATAAAAAGGCTTGGACGACGGCCAAACCCTTTGAAGCTGACGGCCGGATGATGTTATCGTCATTCGTCCTGAAAATCCTTTCGGAAATGGCAGACTGTATACATCAAGATCCGGCCTTGTGTATTGTCTGCTATAGCTTCCTCCATTTGTAAAAGCGCGTAAAGCGTCATTATGGAAAGCTAAGTATATATCTCTGATGTGATTTGTATCCGCCGTTTCACTGTGGGAGGGATATCGCCTTTTAATATCATATCTCTATATTTTTCGGTTACTTAAAATGCCGCAATTTAAAAGAACGTATTCCAATTAGGGAGCTTTTGCTTCTAAAGGAAACAGGCATCCCGTCCAGAATGAAAGATGATCCCTTACTTGGACGGGAGGCCAGAAGGATGGAAGGATCCGGGGAGTTAGCCTGTTCAGAGTATATACTCCCCCGACCCGCTAGAGGGCAGCATCCCCGTGTTGCCATTCCCATTTTCCGGACCAGGCTGGGAGTCGTAGTCCTGCAGGGATCAAGCATCGTTACTTTGTGACACTTCCACCTAACCTGGAAGTACCTCCTCTGGACTTTGCCCAAACACCTGAAGCACTTGAAGGGTCCGGCCAAAAAGCAGCCCACCGTCTCATCTCAGGGAGTCAGAATTGGGAGGCAGTGGAGAACATTTGTGAGGAGGAAGAGGAGCTGGGAGGCACCAGGCCATCCTCCAAAAGTCTTCACCTCACTCCCACCTGCCTGCTGCCATTCCTGAGCGAGCTCTGCACTGGCGGTGCTAAAAAACCGACCCCAACCCATGAATAAAAGAATGGGACCAACACATCCTCTGAGGGCAACTTCTGCCAACCATCCATGATCAGCTTGGTGACCAACAATGATGGAGCACCGGGCCGTAAGGCAAACGTGAGAACTAAGAGGCTCGGGGAACAAAACATTGAAATTTTGGGTCCGTGGCCAAGGAAACTCTCCAGACCTTTAATCCCTTTGAGATTCCTCAAGAGGCGGGTGGGCAAACACAAACCCACCAGTTCTGACAAACTCCAAGCATTGATGATGTAAGAATGGGTGGCTGCCATCAGTCAGGATTGAGCCCAGAAGTTGCTGGACAGATAGCCTGCCAGGGTGAATTGCAGAGAGGGGGTCTTGAAAAAGAAGGAAGGGCCAACACTGTAAATATGGACTCTGCACATAAACTTCATGTCATTGTCAGTAAAAGCCTCTGAAACTTCTGACCTGCCTGTCATTCTACTTCAGTGCGCCAGAGAAACGTCTGACCAGAAGATCTACAAACGCTGAAGCAGCAGGCTGGGTGACCACCAACACTCGGGTCCTTCTCAGCGCGCTTGGCCGTCACCCTCGGGTTTCGGTGGTGGCGTCTTATCGTTTGTGGTGCACTTTTTTGTTTTTCTTGTATTTACACGTTTTTTAGGTTTTTTTTGTTTGTTTTTTTGTGGATTCTCTGAATTTTCTTGCGTGTATTTTTTTCCCCCGATTGTTTTCTTTCGTTATGAAGACTACAGTTTTGCATATTTTGTGCATTTCTGTCTTTATTGTTCATTTTTGGACTGACAGTTTCACTGTAATCACTATCTTTCATTGGGACTTTATTTTTGTGTTTTTGGGCACCACTTGTAAATGAAACCCACATTTGTTTGGGAAAAATACCAGCTTTGTGTGTCCGTGTCTCCAAGTTTGATCCCGGTCGGTCTGTAGTGCCAGCCTTGCCACTACATGGGGCATCACAGCCGTCTGTACTGAGCGGGGGGGGGGGAGGTCATTTACATGAGAAGGGTGGGTCGGCTGAAGCCAGTGGGCACCAGTGGGCACTCTCTTGGGATTTAAACCACGGAGATTGTTTTGCGATCATCTTCCTGTTTTTGTGGTGTTACAGTCTTTGATTTAATGACACCATTTTGATGAGGTCATTTGGGTTTCGGTGGCCATCTTGAGAGCGGTTTGAGTGGCCATTTTGGATCATGTGATGCTGACCTCACGGCTTGTGATGTCATCACCCCTGTGGCGGCCTGCTTCTCCCTGAAGCTTCTGGATATTCACAGTGTGTGTGAGTGAGTGCTTGAGGCAGGCCCGCACCTAGGAAATTCTGGGCCCCAGGCAGCTGACAGAGTTCGGGCCCCTTTTGTGTTTCAAATATTAGAACATTAGAACATTAGAACAAAGCTTGCCAGTCCTATCCACTTGTTTCCTCCAAGAAAACATCAAGTCGAGTTTTGAAAGTCCCTAACGTCTTACTGTCTACCACACTACTTGGTCACTTATTCCAAGTGTCTGTCGTTCTTTGTGTAAAGAAAAACTTCCTAATGTTTGTGCGAAATTTACCCTTCACAAGTTTCCAACTGTGTCCCCGTGTTCTTGATGAACTCATTTTAAAGTCATCGTCTTGATCCACTGGACTAATTCCCTTCATAATTTTAAACACTTCAATCATGTCACCTCTTAATCTTCTTTTGCTTAAACTGTAAAGGCTCAGCTCTTTTAATCTTTCCTCATAATTCAACCCCTGTAGCCCTCAATCAGCCTAGTCGCTCTTCTCTGGACCTTCTCTTGTGCTGCTATGTCCTTTTTGTAGCCTGGAGACCAAAACTGCACACAGTACTCAAGATGAGGCCTCACCAGTGCATTATAAAGGTTGAGCAGAACCTCCTGTGACTTGTACTCCACACGTCAAGGCACTATATAACCTGACATTCTGTTAGCCTTCTTAATGGCTTCTGAACACTGTTGGGAAGTTGATAGCTTAGAGTCCACTATGACTCCTAACACCTTCTCATAAGGCGGACTCTCGATTTTCCGACCGCCCATTGTGTATTCAAACCCAATATTTTTACTTCCTATGTGTAATACTTTACATTTACTGACATTACATTTCATCTGCCACAAATCTGCCCGAGCCTGTCTGCTATCCAAGTCCTTCTGTAATGATATAACGTGTTTTCCAAATTATCTGCTAATCCACCTATCTTGGTATCATCTGCCAACTTAACCAGCTTGTTACTTATATTCCTATCTAAATCATTTATATATATTAAAAATAGCAGCGGCCCTAGCACTGCCCCCTGCTGGTCACCACTCTTAACATCGGCCAGTTCTGATGAGGTTCCTCGCACCGTCACCCTCTGCTTCCTGTGTCTGAGCCAATTCTGCACCCATCTACATCACCCTGAACTCCCACTTCTTTTAACTTGATGCCCAACCTCTCATGTGGCACCTTATCAAATGCTTTCTGAAAGTCCAGATAAATAATATCATAAGCTCCACTTTGATCGTATGCTTTTGTTGCAACCTCATAGAATTCCAACATGTTAGTAAAGCACGACCTCCCTCTTCTGAACCCATGCTGACTGGTCAGAATAACTCCTGTCCTTGCCATGTGTTGCTCAATCTTATCCTTAATAATTCCTTCCATTAATTTTCCTGTGATGCATGTTAAGCTTACTGGCCTATAGTTGCTTGGATCTGCCCTGTCACCCTTTTTATATAATGGGATGATATTTGCCATTTTTCAGTCCTTCGGAATCTCTCCAGTGCTCAGCGACTTCCTAAATATGTGCGTATAAAAAAAAAAACTCAAAAAAGGGCGGGCCCCTATCTAGCTCGGGCCCCTGACAAGTGTCATGGTTGTCCCCCCCACTAGGTGCGGGCCTGCATGAGGGCTAAGACTTCTGCGCAGTTTAATCGATTGGCTTTGATGAGCTGCTGATTGACTGTGCAGACTCCATCTCTGTTGTCAGTCATTAGCACTAAAACATAAGTAACATGATAGTTAGAATTGGATCCTAACCCTCACCTATTCTGTTTCTCTTCTCGGTACTCAAATGTGCCACTCTGTGCCACGGCCCACCTGCCAAGTTGTTTTGCCTGCCTGAGGTAAAGTCACCCCTGATGGTGGATCGCAGGAATCGTCGGGTAGAGGGGTCCTGTCATCAGATTAGCGCTACTTCAGCTCTGGAATGGCCAAACGGGGGAGGCAGCTTGATGGCCGAGGTCTCCAGGACTCTAAACAAATCCAAATCATATTATGGGATTTCATCTACTGTTAAATTCTGCTACGTACTTCTAAATTTTTTATTTGTATACTGTATTGAGGATTTCCTCTGTTCTGTGTATTGTATTGTATTGTATTGTATTGACCCCCCTTCTTTTTGACACCCCCTGCACGCCCAGCCCACCTGTAAAGGGGTCTCTCTTTGAACTGCCTTTCCCGAGGTTTCTTCCATTTTTTTTTCCCCACAAGGGTTTTTTTGGGTGTTTTTCCAGGTCTTCTTAGAGAGTCAAGGCTGGGGGGCTGTCAAGATGCAGGGTCTGTTAAAGCCCATTGCAGCACTTCTTGTGTGATTTTGGGCTATGCGATAATAGATTGTATTGTTTTGTATTGTTTCAGGTTTGGGTTCTTACGCTATCTTTTGACTTTGATTTTTTTTCTCTTCTGTCATAAAGCATTCCCTCTGCTTTTTAATAATTTTTTTTATCAGCAGAACAAACTCCTTCTGTAAGTGAAAAAGAAAACATCCTCTTTAAATGTTGGGTTATCAGGCCTGGGGTGATTGAGGATGCCCAGCAGAGAGGGCAGCGCCGTTGTCTCGGAGTGGCGGCCCTCCGGCCCGATGGCAGACACGTTTGGCTATTCTGACATTTCAATTCCGTCGTTTTGAGCTCAGGACGGCGCGGCTGAGATGGGCTGATAAGATGTCACGGCTGTCGACAGTTCCATTGGACTTTTGTCACTTCGCCGGGGTCTCTTTTGTGATCTGCTGCACTCTCGTTCTCCTCCAGTGTACACTTTGGATTAAATTGTCTTTATTTTGCTGCTGTATTCATGTAATTTTTTTTTTCTTTAAGACAAGTCACAGTTTAAGAACATCCAGTGTATTATCAGCTGTTGTGCTCTGTCTGGCTGGCTGCAGGAAAAGCGTTTAATGAAGGGGTGCCCGGCTGGCACAAGACTTCTGAGGGCACCACCTGAATAACACAAAGCAGGTTCAGCTCCACACAATCTGTGCCTCCTCAGAGCCGTTGGCAAGAACACAACAGCGACAAAGGAGACCCCCTGAGAAGAAACCGTAAAACAGCACACTCGGAGTGTGTGTGAGTGTGTGTGAGTGCACAGGGATGGACAGGCTTCCCAGTCGGGATAAATGATCTCTTGTCTGGCTGGAAGGTCCACATAATGGAAGGCCAGTGGGAGACCACCTATCAGGGCTCTCTACTCCCCCAACACCTCACTTTGTTGGATCAGCCATGTTTGAGGATCTGAGACGCCTCCTACAGGCCGCAATACACAAATACAGTGTGTCCTGCATGTACTGCATTGAGTGCGGGGTGATGTGGATTTAAGCTGATATTGTGATTGTTGTGACCCAAAATCTGGTATTTCACATTTCTTGATATGTTCTGAAAACACCTGAAAGTTCAAAGATCAGCACCATATAGACACGTCACTGACGCGCTTACTATACTGAGCCCAAGACCTGAGGTGTGTCATCACAATAATTTGAAACTTCAGCAAAGCTAAGGCTGTTATTTAATGTAAACTCTTCTTGAATAACAGCGTCTCAAAGAAACTGCTCAACTAAAAGGCTTTACAACCCAGTTTGAGGTGCAAAAAGCACCTGTTGTGATAGCCCCGTCCATCCGTCCGTCTGTCCATCCACAAGAAACAACCACGACCCCCCGTGGACCAATTGTGTTGAGACGTGGCACACTTATTTTTTTGAAGAAACTTGTTAAAACAGTTTAATTTACTTTGGCATGTCAAGTGCAGCCATGCAACGGGTGACACCTCAGCACCACACTGAACAGGGTCAGGATTTTTTTTACAGTGGCTGGAGACTGTACTGTACAAAATGTATCTGTTACATGTGCCTTTTATTTCTTTATATCTATCTGTATCTATTATATAGTGCCTTTCACATCTATCTACACTGCTGATTACTTCACACCCCTCTGTCTGTCTTAAAGCAGAGTTGGAACAGACTGGGTTACTACACCCTCTGAAGTAAGAAATCAACACAAGTCGGGACACCTGGGCAAATTGTGGGCAGAGCCTCATTGACTTAAACTGCTGCAGAACATCTGGAGGCTGTAACCAGTTAGTTGTTCCTGAAGGTGGCCCATTTGTAATATTCTCATATTTCCTTTTGTCACTTTTTGTGAACCTAAACTTTAAATATAAACCTCTGCCAGTTTACTGCTTACCTGTCCACCATTTTAGGTCATTCATTGCATTTCACCTGATGAAATTTGAAAAAAAACTCGAAAAACTGAGGTGTTCTAAAACTTTTCATTGGTAGTACTGCATATTCATCTGCCCATTTATTTTGTAATGCCTTTCATCTTATCTGTCTATCTATCTATCTATTATATAGTACCTTTCGTTTTATCTATCTATCTATCTATCTATCTATCTATCTATCTATCTATCTATCTATCTATCTATCTATCTATCTATCTA
>JANRMT010062816.1:18881540-18899486 GCA_026402145.1 Polypterus bichir lapradei | reverse complement strand
CTATCTATCTATCTATCTATCTATCTATCTATCTATCTATCTATCTACCTATATATTACATAGTGCCTTTCATTCTATCTATCTATCTATTGTGGCACGTGGCTGGGGGTGGTACCCAGCCGAAACACCCAAGAGGACCGGAGGGATGGGGCAACCGCCCTGGTTGCTGTGGGGACCATGGGTACAAAGCTTTGAAGCTTAACCCTGTAGGGGCCCGTGGTCACCGCCAGGGGGTGCCCCTATGTCTTTGGAGCCCTGGACCTCAGCACTTCCACCACACCAGGAAGTGCTGGGGGGGAAGAGGAGCAGGGACACCCAGAGTGCTTTCGGGGATGCAGCCGGCACTTCCGCCACACTGGGGCGTGTCGGTGGAAGATTGCCGGAGCCCACCTGGAGGACATCTGGGGGACAATAAAAGGGGCCACCTCCCTTCATTCAGGGCTGGAGTCGGGTGGAAGAGGACGAGGTCTGGGAGAGGAAAGAGGCGGCCTGAAGAAACGAAAGGCAGTGTGTGTTGGCCTGGACTATTGGGGTGATTGGTGCTGTGGCACTGGGTTGTGCTTCACTTAAATATTGTAAATAAACGTGCGTTGGACTTTAAACGATGTCCGTCTGTCTGTGTCCGGGCTATTTCCCACACTATCTATCTATCATATTGTGCCTTTAACTTTATCTATCTATCTATCTATCTATCTATCTATCTATTATATATGGTGCCTTTCACTCTATCTATCTATCTGCATTGCCCATTGTGACCAGAAGGGGGCTCCACTGAGCCCCACCCCACAGCACCATCCTGAGTTCAAACAGAAGATGGTTTTACTTTACAATACCCTCACAGACCTCCAAATGTTGTTTCCACAGCAGTGTAGTACAACGTGTTGTCTGCTCTCCGTCCACATCTCCCACGTATTCTCCCCCTGACTTTGCCTCCTCATGCAGGATTCCTGTTATTTTTTTTTTATGCTGGATCCCGGACTACTTCTGTTGCCACAGCATTGCACACTGGATGAATTCCCAGGTCTGGAGGAAGCTCTTCAAAGAGGGTAGAGCAATTCCTTGCAGCTCCCCATGGTGGCACCCATGATCTTCTTCCATGGGTCTGCCCTTCCCAGCCTGCCCAGTAGGGGGTCCAGATTGGGAGTACCACCACTGGGATGCTGTTATCGTGTGCATGGGGGGAGACCTAACTCCTTGGAGCAGCTGCCTTCTGTACTTCCTATCAGGCCTCGCATTCTGTCAGGGACACCAGACCGTCCTCGTCCTTCCATTATGGCCTCCATCCTGGTCAGAATGCCAGTCCAACCAGAGTGTGTGTTAAGGCCTTTGCTGGACTGGAGTGTGTCAGGTCTGTCTTAATTTCGGACGTCCCATTAATTGAAGCTCAAGTGTGCTGGACGCTGGATGACGGGGGCTTTGCTTAGGAAATACAACTCAACACTTGTGCTCTTCATGTCCTCTTCACGCTTTCTCTGTTTACATTTACATTTATTTGCTGAGCAGATGCATTTATCCAAAGCGACTTACAAAAAAAGAGGTCAACAGAATGTGTGAGTGAACATCAGCCAGCGACCTGTTTGGGCTTTGGAGGAACGTCAGCTGCTGCTTAGCATCAAAAACAAGAAGAGACTGGAAGTTTCGAAGCGCGTCACCGTTTGTTAATGACACGGGTCACATGTCACCTCTGCTGATTGGCTCTTGTTCTGTGAAGTGGCAGGTGACGGCCCCTCGCGCTCACTCATCTCGAGTGCAGCCTGGCGCTCGGTGTGAATATTCAATGTGCCAGAAGGGCTGTTCAGAGAATCGGCTCGGGTCTTAACTCACTTGATTAAGGCATTGAAGTCTTGAGTGACTCTTTAAGGGGGGCTTTGTGATCCGGATGGACGTGCAGGACAAGTGGGAACTCGAGAGCAAGAAGTAATTTGAGGGAAAGTTTGAAACGAGGTCAGCCACTTGAGCACCGCAGAAATCAAAACTTGGAATGTGACAAAAATGGAAGAATGAGAATTTATTTTGGTATTGTTTTATTAAATCCACGTTATCAGAAGACGGGAAAAAATGACAAAGTACGTTTATCATGCACAAACACGTCGCCTGAAACTAAAAGTGTTAGGAGTCAGCCGGCGCCAGTTTATTTTTTTATTTATTTAATCTTGCTGTTTTTTAAACATAATTGTGTGAATTGTGGTTTTGGCTTCATGTTTTCTTTGTGTAATATTATGATTTGTTTAGCATTGTGTTTATTGATTACTTTTTATTCTTTTATTATATTTGTAAGGGAAGACGGGGAGAGACGGGCATCCCGGCCGGGATGGAGGATAATTTCTTACCCGGATGGGATGCCAGAATGGAAGGAGAGATGAGCTTGCTGGCTGGGCAAGGAAATGACTTTGTGCCCACCCAGAATAAAATAAGCAGCCCCCCCCCCCCCATACTGGTCCTCTTGTGGTGTCCCAGTTTGGACATCTACAGGGGTGCTTGGGTGTTGGAGCCCAGAAGGGCAACCCTGAGTGCCAGCATGGGAGTGGGGGGGCGTCGGAGGAAGGGGACCTCACGTCACACACATCAGAGAGTCAGAGTCGGGAGGCGGCAGGCGACTTTCAGGCAGAAGGAGGAAGAAACACATTTCGTTCGTGGGGTGTTTTGGCTGGCATTGGTGTTTAAAAGTGTGGGTGAAAAATCAAAAACCAATTTATTTTGAACCCGGGAATTGTGTTTGGTAACTTTGTGGCTGAGGTCGGGGGGCTCAGTGGCACCCCCTTGTGGTCACAACTTGTAATATGTGTCTTTTTGTCAGTTATCTGCCCCGTCTCCTTTATGTAGAGCCAGAGGTAGCAATAGCTCTACATCACATTCGGCAACACCTGGAAAGTAGCAGAACGTATGCCAGGATGCTTTTCCTGGACTACAGTTCTGCTTTCAATACTATCTGCTTGGGAAAACTGATCAAGAAGCTGACAGACCTTGACGTCCCAACTGGACGTCTTGACAGATTGACCACAGGTGGTGAGAATGGGAGGACGGGTGTCTGCTGAGCTCACAGTCAGCACAGGATCCCCACAGGGCTGTTGCCTCAGCCCCAAACACTTATGACTGTGTCTCCACCCAGGACTACACCAAGGCCATTAAATACGCTGATAATACCACCATCTTGGGGCGAGTCAGGGTACAGGGCCCTGGTAAACAACATTCTTGTCTACGGAGAGGAGAAATGACCTCCTGCTCAACACAGACAAGACCAAAGAAATAATATCGAACTTCAGGAAGAATCCTCCACCTCTACAGCCTCTTATCATCAAAGGGACTGAGGTGGAGAGATTCCTGGGACTGCAGGTGACATCAGACCTGAGCTGGACTCGTAACACCACAGCCATAGTGAGAAAGGCCCAGCAAAGGCTTTATTTGATTAGGCTGCTCAGGAAAGCCGGCCTGAACCATCGCCCTCCCAACCTAACCCTACAGAGGACTGACAGAGAGCGTTCTCACCGCAGGCGTAGGCGTCACTGTCTGGGATGGGAACACCACACAGGCAGAGAGTCATAAAGACTACGGAGAGGTTCATAGGGACAAAACTGGACTTTATGTACGCACGTCGCTGTCGGAAAAGAGCAGAGGGAATCGTCTGGGACTCACTCCATCCAGCTCACTCTCTGATCAGACACAAAAACTGTATGTCCAACCTGAGACGCAGCAGAGCGGACAGCATCGTCACTCACACAACAAGGTTTATCAACAGCGTCTTCCCCGCCACAGTCAGACTGATGGCAAAACAAAATGAGTGAATATGTGAAATAACCTCACACTACCGCACTTCACTTGTCATGTAAATGTGAAACATTTGAACTGTGCAATACCTACAATATATTGTATTTTTTTGTGTAATGTCACGCACACGCGAGTAGGGGACCGCGGACGGACCTTAATACGTTCGGGAAGACATTCGCCAGCAGGGAGTGGCGGGGTACTAACCTTTCTCCTCTTATTTCTTACAGAAGAAAAGACGCACCGCCGCCATAAGCCTCCCTCCTACAGCTTCCCGCAGTGCGCTACTTCCGCCCTCCCTCCGTCCACTACTCATGACGTCATCAATCCCATCTTCCACCACGGCTCCTTCCCAGCATTCCTCCACTTCCGGCCCCTCCTCCATAAAATGTCCGCCGACGCCATCTGTTGTTGTCATGCACTCTGGAATATTTTTTTATGTACATTGACCTGTTTAATATTACTGTGGATCATAATTCAGTATACGGGGCCGGAAACCCCAAACCTTTATGCTGTCTCTTGATTTCTCTTTTACAGTAGATATTACCACCTTTCTGTATAGTGCTGGTATAATCTATATTATTGATTATATTGTTTTACTGTTTTTTAATGTTTTACTACGACTCGGACAGACCTCTGCACAAGAATTCCAATGTGCTTTGACCGCTGGTTTTATGCACAAATGGCAAATAAAAGAAGCCTGAACCTTGAGAGGAGACGTGACCACCCAATTGTGCTGCTGGCTCCTCCGCCTCCACATTGACTTTGTGTTCTTGTTTTTTCCTTCATGTTTGGATTTGCTGGCGTTTGACCTCCCAAAGGCATTCACTGTCAGGTGCAGTTCGTTGGATTCTGATTTGGATTTGTTTAAAAAGCAAAAAAACTTAAAAGTGGGCAAAAACGATTTCTTCTCCTTTTGTTCCTGCCTTCCCTCCTTGTCCCTTTTTCTTTGAATCCTCAAGTAAATGCTCTTTTTTGGGCCAGAGGTGTAGGCGTTTATTGAAATGTTAAAACCCTTAGCCGTATTTTGGGCCTGTGCAGGCCAGAAGCCTGCTGTTTGAGTTGGGGGGAGGCCCGGTCCTGAGGTAAGGCCAAGTCTGGCATTTGTGCATTTCACTGAAGCCCACTCTGATTTTTGTGTTTGTTTGGATGCAGAGTGTCACGGGGTGATCAGATAGCGGGGGTCTGAACTTGCTTGTATAGGGGGGGGGGGGGGGGTTACCCAAAAATAACCGGAATCTGTACCTGGGCCAGTGTGGCACACTTACAGTATTCTGTGCCAGTCTGCTGAGTGGCGCTGCTCCGTGTTGTTCATGTCGCTTTTTCTTGGTGCTTATTAAACGTGTTCTGCGATTTTTGTGATGGGTGATCATAAAAAACACTCGGTGTTCCTGGAGGTCCGTAAGCCTTGAGGTCCATTGTGTTTGGGTTTTGTGTTCTGCTGGGACAGAAAAAGAAATCCTAGGAATAATGCAGTGTTTCTCACGTATTCCAGTCCACTTCCTGAAGTTCTCATAATGCGTATGAAGGGTCTTCTCCAAGGCCAGACCACCTAAGAGCATTCAACCAAAATGAAAAGGACTCCTTGAATATTCATAAGGAGCTTGAACTGTAACCACAGCCTGTCTGTGTATGTGTTGCAGTGAAGAGTTCTTACCTGATAGATAGATAGACAGACAGACAGACAGATAGACAGACAGACAGACAGACAGATAGATAGATAGATAGATAGATAGATAGATAGATAGATAGATAGATAGATAGAAAGGCACTATATGATAGATAGATAGATAGATAGATAGATAGATAGATAGATAGATAGATAGATAGAAGGCACTATATAATAGATAGATAGATAGATAGATAGACAGACAGCTAGATAGATAAATAGACAGACAGCTAGATAGACAGACAGACAGATAGATAGATAGATAGATAGATAGATAGATAGATAGATAGACAGACAGACAGATAGATAGATAGATAGATAGATAGATAGATAGATAGATAGATAGATAGATAGATAGATAGATAGATAGATAGATAGATAGATAAGGCACTATATAATAGATAGATAGATAGATAGATAGATAGATAGATAGATAGATAGATACTTTATTAATCTCAAGGTGAAATTCCCATACTCCAGCAGCAGCATACTGATAATAACAATATTAAATTAAAGAGAGATAACAATGCAGGTATAACAGACAATAGCTTTGTATAATGTTAACGTTTACCCCCCTGGGTGGAACTGAAGAGTCACATAGTGTGGGGTCTCCTCAGTCTGTCACTGAAGCTGCTCCTCTGTCTGGAGATGATCCTGTTCAGTGGATTCTCCATGATTGACAGGAGCCTGCTCAGCGCCGGATGGACAATGTTGGTGGGTGGGTGTCCCAGCCAGGATGCTTGGTGTTCCCTTTTCTGGTCAGGATGATAGAATGGAGGAGAGAAGTAAACCGCCTTACAGGACCATTTACCAGGTAGCAACCTCCCTCTGCTGGGACCCCTGTTTGGGCACTCACAAGGCTGCTGGGGAGTTGCAGTCCCGAAGGGTGGCCCTGCTGGGTTCCTTGGGTGTAGCTAAGGAGAGCTGCCGGGAGAGGACTTCTCCAATTTAAGTTGGTATCACACTGAAAATCCTCCAAGGGTCTGGCATAAAAGAAGTCACCCTGCCTAACCCAGGGGAGCTGGGGATGGAATAGAAGTAGTGGAGGAGAAAACAATGAGAAGAAAAAGAAGATGAAGCCTATGTGAAGCATTTGAACAAGTACAAATATTGACTTGAACCCAGGATTGGTCAGGGTGAAGTTGTACCTGGGGCCAGGGGGTCTGTTACACCAGTATAGTCCACAATGCGTATAGAAAGAGACTCACAGACACAGAAACCCAGAATTCTGTTGGCACTTCACACATTTCATCAAGTGGAAGGTCAGACGTGAAGTGATTATTTGTTAAATGGCTCCCTCTGCTGGTCACACGTGCACACTGCCATCTGTGAACACTTCCCTTGCTAAACAATACACTCGGCCTTTAAGTATTCTCAAGTGCAGTACGGCTTAATAGTAAATAAGATTGATATTACAGTTTATAATAAAAACTGAATTAAAATGAATAAATCAGTTATTGTATAGTTCATGAATTTATCTGATGACTAATATTTTAGCAAGGCAAGCATTCAATATAAAAAAAACAAATTAAAAGAATTATTATAATGAGTTAGTAATAGCTGTTATAAATTAATTAGATAATTAGTAATTAAGCAGAAAAGCATTCCATTTCAAAAATAGATTAGTATTTAAAAAATAATTAATACATCCTGTGGTGGGCTGGCGCCCTGCCCGGGGTTTGTTTCCTGCCTTGCGCCCTGTGTTGGCTGGGATTGGCTCCAGCAGACCCCTTGACCCTGTAGTTAGGATATAGCGGGTTGGATAATGGATGGATGAATACATCATTATTAGAATGATAATGGTTATTAATAATAAAATTGATAATTAATTATAAATAAAGCCTAATAACGAATTAATAATATTAAACAGTAATTATCATTAATTGGATAGCTAATAATAAGGAAGGCCAGGTATTCAGTTTAAAAAGTTACTATTTTCAAAAATAATTCTTAGGATGAAAGAATACAGTTATTACTAATTAATACGTAATGAATAATTAAGCAGGCAAATTATTCAATATAAAAGATGAATTAGTATTTAAGAAAATAATGAATAATACTTATTAGTAGTTATTAATTGATTAATATTTAATATAACAATACAGTAAATAAATAAATTATTATAATTCATTAATAATGGTTATTAATGTATTAAGTCATTACATAACTAATAAGGTAAGCCAAATCTCTCTATTATGAATAAAAATCCTGGAAGGAGATGAGACGTAATTTTCTCGGAGAGACACTCATACATCCTGTGAGACGAGTCCACGCCAGGGGCCAGAAATAAAAGACAAAGAGTAGATGACAAAGTAGAACGTCATGAAGAATTCAAAAACGTTGGCATGGTACACATGCAGAGCAGGTTAGAGATTATGGAAGTATGAAAAATCAAAAGTCTCAAAAAACTGACAGTAAAGATCACATTAGCACAAACAAACAGAAATTATTAGTCGGTGAAATAACAGAACAGCGAAAAGAGATCGAATATATTGTTCTGATTTAAACTTTAAGTTGTTGACTTTAGATCGTCTAATTCGTGTTGCCAGCGACAATTAAAAGATTCCAAAAACGTTGGCGCGGTTTGAAGTCCAGTGAGACGGTGACGTTTGCCATGAGATTCTTTCAAGTCACGCCCTACTTACTGTTTTCAAACGAGGCCACCCTCATCTAACCTCAGTAGTGCGAAAGCTTTTGGCAGACACACTTCCTGCGTTCTCAGCTCTTATAAATTTTATCAAGACAATAATTTTATACGTTCAAGATGACACGTCAACGACTACGCGAAGAAGAAAGAGCAGGGACAAACATTTGAAAAAGTCGTTTTATTTATTAGAGAGAAAGAAACGATATTCACAGGCAGTTATACGTTGCGTTGTCACGATGTAAGTCCAAACACAGAATCAAAATTCAATGTGATCTTGACGAAAAGATTATTCCAAATATTGTTTTTTTTACTAAAGTTTTAAAGTAAAAGTGAAAATAATGCATATGTAACAATTCCCATGAAAATAACAATCTCTTAAAATTGTATATCCGGTTAACCAAACCTGGCTGTGAGTGAGTGAAGTGAGCAGGGGGCGGAGTCCCCAGTATTCAATATAAAAAAAATAAATATTTTGTAAAATAATAAATTATTATAATGAATCAATAAGTAGTCATTAATCATGACTTATTTGAATAATTAGATAATTGATCATTAAGCAGGCAAAGTATTCAATATATAAATACATTTCTGTATTTTAAAAAAAGTATAATAATTCTTTATAATGATTTAAAGTGTATTAATAAATAATGAGTGTGGCACGGTGGCGCAGTGGTAGCCTTGCAGTTATGAAACTCGGGTTCGCTTCCCGGGTTCTCCCTGTGTGCAGTTTGCATGTTCTCCCCGTGTCTCCGGTTTCCTCCCACAGTCCAAAGACATGCAGGTTAGGTGCATTAGGGATCTGAAATTGTCCCTAGTGTGTGGTGGGTGGGGGTGTGTGTGTGTGTATGCCCTGTGGTGGGCTGGCACCCTGCCCGGGGTTTGTTCCTGCCTTGCGCACTGTGTTGACTGGGATTGGCTCTGGCAGACCCCTGTGACCCTGTAGTTAGGATATCGCGGGTAGGAAAATGACTGACTAATAATTAATGAATTATTTATGAATTGGATCCTTAGTAAAAAGGTGGAGTATTCAATATAAAAAGTACATCACAATTTTAAAACATAAATGACTCATTATCATAATGACTTTGTAATGGATGTTAATAATTAACAATTCATTCATTCAAGTGATAATAAGATCAATAATAATTAAGAGAATCCAGCACATTGCTGCACCCACCACATGACAAACCGACTCAAGATCTCAGATCAGGACCCGAGTGCAGCCACGCGACGGGTGACACCTCAGCACCACAACAGTTCAGATGTGAGGTTTTCTATGGTGGCTGGAGTGCCAATTCTGCCACCGACCCCCAGGTTTTTCGGCCCACATGCAGGGCTGTGTGCAGCTTAACGTCATGCCCAGGACGGAGTGATTGCAGGTTGAGGCCCAATGAAGTAGAGTCATTTCTGGTGTTTATGGGATTCGAATTGGCAGCCTTCCAACTGCTGGCACAGATCCCCAGCCTCAGAGCCACCAGCAGACAAAGTATTCAAAATACAAAACGTTTTCTATTCTCCCCGTAGTTTGTTGTCGTCCCGAGTTCAGTCAGATTCCTACTTTTACATCCCAAAACGTGCAGCACATCACCCTGATCAACAAGAATGCATGGTAATCAAGATCTCCATGATAATCAAATTCATAATGAGCCTTAGTGATTACGCAGATGACACACTGAGTACTAAAAGCGTGTTCCTCCTTATCAGCTCCTCCATATTTATTTATTTTCACAGGCGTTAAGATGGCCTCCGTAGTGTCCTTCCTTTCCCAAGCTGACCTGACTGAAGAGATCACTAAATGTGTTTCTCGATGCGCTTTCCCTCTGTTGGGCTTTTCGTCGTATGGATTATCAGCTCAGACTTTCCTGGACCTTCATATTTGGCCCACCCTCTTCAGCGCCTTCCCCAACAGGTAGCTCTGCTTGTCTGCTGCCTTTGCTGATCCATTCATGTGACTCTAGTGGCTTTCGGACATTTCTAGAGCCCCCCGGGGCCGGGCTCCAGTGTCTGTGTGCATTCAGCCCCCGTGCCCCAAACTCAAGTCACATCGGTGGTCTGGCATTCAGAGCTCGATGCTGCAGGGATTGGCCTTGACTCCCCACAGCTCATAAGTGGGTTTATAGCCCAGTCACCTTCTCGGCCCCCACTAGTTTTAGGATGTTGTTGTTTATTGATTTTTGGAGGGGGGCTCTAAATATCTAAAAATGGACATTTGTGCTTCTGGGGTGTCTCCTAATTTTGGATTTTTCCTGCTTGTGCCCACCATAAGCATATCAAGTGTGGGCCGTCTGTCTTGTTTTGAAGGTAAAACCTGACACAGTAGATGGGAATGTTTAGCAAACCTAAAAGAGCCCCCCTCAGAAACACCAGGGGTATAATGCTGCGAAATGCCACGTCTTCAGCCTCCTCGGAATCCTGCCCGTGCTTTACGGCGCACTAAAATGCGGCCAATTAACTTTATATTTAAGGGGGCTCTGTAAACCTCTCTCATAAGATCATTAGGGTGGTCATTAAAGAGGCCTTCTGGTTCACTGAGCCGTCTGCACTTTGATGACTTCTGCTTTATGGTGGGGATCCGAGGGCGGTGGGGAGGGGGGGCCTTTAGTTAAAGTTGCATTGCACCATTTTTGTTTTGTTCGGCGGGCTGCCATTAGCTGTGCAGTGGGTGCAAAGCAAGTCGGGTTCAAGGCAGGCAGGCCTGGTGACTCTTTACAGGGTTACTAACTGATCGGTCACCAACACAAGAAAATAAATAAATTAATAAATAAATCTCTCTATTATAAAAGAAATCTTGAGATGAGACTTTGGCCATGAGATTTTTTTAAGTCCCGTCCTCCTCTCCACCATTTCCAGTTCACGGCCCACGCCCGCGGTCCTCTCACCTCTCATTGGTGTGAATGCTTTTGTCAGTCACAGTTCCTGTGCTCTCAGCTCTTAGAAATTTTTTACATTTTCCTCCTTTTAACTTCCCAGTAAAACGGCGCTTCCCGATTCATTTTACCCTCGCACCCCCTGTGACGGACGAGGCTGATTTCGCACCCCCTTGGTTTGAGAAGAAGTATGAACAAATATGAGGTTGACGCAGAAAAACAGATCACCAATTGAAGCTTTATGAATAATGGATACTTTATTCGCCATCAATAATTGTTTTGGTAAAGCCATACTCAGTGTAATCTTCCTTCCATTTTCTCATTTTTTCGCGTCTAGCCATGATTAAATGAACGGTAAAAAAGTAAGAGCGAAGCGACGGTGAGTTATTGAGGCAGGCAGGCGAGAGCACAATAGCACGCGGGCTCGATGTAGTGCGCGTCAAGTCGATCTAAAATGCGAGATCAGATTCGAAAAAATATATCTTTTCAAGTTCTATTTGGATATAAGTAGGTTCTATTTAGTCCACAGAAATATCTTAGGTAGGAATGTAAGTTGAATTTAGTCTTTAAATTTCTATGGTAAAGAAAAATTTATGCAATGATAACTAAATATAACTTACATTCCTACCAAAGATATTTCTGTCGACTAAATAAAACTTACTTATATTTAAAATTTAAATAGAACTTGAACAGTTACGATAGTTCATAATACCCACGCAGCACTAAGTGCACGTAGGAGCGGAAGTCATCCGTTTTAACAAGCAGCGTGTTGCACTGATACGAAATAGCCTGCCCATTTAATTATTTAGGAATAGATAGATAAATGAAGATTTTGTACAAATAATGTTTTTCATTTTTCTTCATCGATGGATTCTGGCACCCCCAATCGGGAAGCGCTGCAGTAAAAGAAGACGTCTCATGTCCAAATCTTATTGAAGAATTTCATCCTGAAGGGTTATCAACAGAAGAAATGAGTACACGGGCAATCCTAGCACTGAGAAGCTATGAAGTCAAACGAATTAACACGAAAACTATTGATTGGCTACACTGTAAATTGGTTAAATGCGTATCAAGAGACTCTGCTGAAACAGTTGGTGGTGATGGTGAGGAAGATGAAAACATCAGCTTACAATATCACGAAGAATATCTACAACCGTTAACACCATCTGGTCTTCCACCGCACGAGTTACTGTAGTAAGAAGGACGTATCATAATGTAATTGTGTAATTTATGTGTGAGTGATGGGCTATGCAATAGGACAGGATTAGTTGTATTCAAAATTGGTCGAACACTTCTGACATGTAAAATTCTAGCAGGTGAGAAGAAAGGTCATGTAGTCCATCTAACATTTGACACCAAAGGAGATCTTGATATGCCATTCGTATTAAAACGTTTACAGTTTCCCGTTAGAACAGCTTTTACAAAGACAATTAACAAATCACAGAGCCCAAAATTTGAAAAAGTCGGTTTATATATTAGAGAGAAAGAAGCAAAAGTCACTCACGGGCAGTTATATGTGGCGTTGTCACGATGTAAGGCCAAACACGGAATCGAAATTCAATGTGATACTGACGAAAAGTTAATTTAAAAAATTGTTTTTACCGAAGTTTTACAGTAAAAGTGTACGTTTAAAAAGTATCTGTGTGTTAATTCAAAACCAAACAGAACGAAAACGTGTAACGCAACGAATACTTCTAACACAACTAGAAACATAATTTTCTTTCAATTTATTACGTTTTACTACTTTTGACTTTGGTTAATTACTCGCTGAAATGTAAAATAGTTAGTTCTATTATGCATACGTAACAAGAAAATAACAATCTGTTTAAATTGTACATCCGTTTCCCCACAGGCGAGCGGCAGAGCCGTGAAGTGGCTAGTGTGTAGCGCCCACCCGGGGGTTGGCAAGGAAAACGAGGAGGGGGCAGATCCCCCTAGTAAATAAATAAATAAAGTGTAACACCTACAACTAGGGATGGGTCTCATTAGGATTTTATCGATTGATTCTGATACTGCTTATCAGTATTCTTACCAACGCTACTCTCCATAACATGGAGCAAAAACTAAAGACATGACACGACGTGAAGAGACTCGACAGTCATTTAAATAGAACTTTTTTGCAAAAATAACAAGTGCCACAGTCTGCCTTCTAGCATTCAGGAGGAGGTAGTGCCTTGCAGATGCTCTTCCCCCACCCTGGTCCTTCCATTCAGATGGCATCCTGGCCAGGTAGTGGCTGTGGCCGCCCATCGCACTCTGTATTAAGGAAAAGCAGCCAGCTATCTATCTATTGAGGTTATAAAGTGTTTTGTTTTTTGCGCCTGATAAGGTTTGGATGGTCACACCAGACCTCTTCTTCAATGGCGGTCACAAATCTTCCTCTTTGATTCTGAAGTGGTCTTCCAGCATTTGTAGTATGGGCAAAACGTGGCCACATATAGCACGGTTATCGCTGGACGCGCACAGGGCAGATGTGCCATTCCTGAAGTCATCGTCAGTTTACCTTTTCAAGCCTGAGATGAAAATATTAAAATATTACTATTGTAAGAGACGGCACTGCCACCCCCAGAATGCTAGATGGCAGCTCCCCTGGATTGCAGCGGTGCCCCGGATTCCCACATAACCACTATGGGACTTGAAGTTCTTTATCTCAGCGCTGTAGGGTACTGTGGATGCCGCCATGGGGTGGTGTAAAAATGGAGGTGCCGTATTGGCATGAGGTTTCCGCCTCACCGGGAAGTGCTGGCTAACCACGTGGGCGGAAGAGGATTGGCCGACATAAAAGGACTTGCCAGCCTCACAGGGGCGAGCCTCAGTCGGGAGGAGGAGGATAAAGCTTGTGGGGAAGAGTGGAGGCGGACAAGAGACAAGAAGAATTGTGTTATTTGGTGCTTATACTGTGTTGTGTTGTGGGGAGCAACAGAAAATAAAGGAAATAAAAAGGTGAAATAAAGACGTGCCGTGTGATAAGACTGGGCTCTGTGCCTGTCGTGTCCGGTGTTTGGGGAGCTGTACGCCCCCTGGTGGCCCACACTATGTAATCATTAAGTGACACATTTGTTTTGATTAGGGTTAGGGTTGAAGACGTGAATGTTCGGCGTGCTGACCTGTCATACATTATGTTTGCTTAGACTTTTCATTAATGTCTACTTGCTCTTTATGAGTAAGTGGATTACCTTTTGCCTCGTGGGTCCAAGGAGGATGCCAGTATGGCTGTTCCACAAGTCTTTCCACCACGAGAGACAGCAAGTTCCAGCGTGTCGTCACTTCCAGGACAGCAGAATGGCCAGGCAGGCCTGAAACATACAAAGAGCCTCACTGAACTCATTTTAAATTTGTTTAGTCCTGCCCGAGTGACAATGAAACAGGGAGGTTTAGTTTCTTACCCAGGATGCACTGCGTAAGGAGAAACAACAAAAACCAAGATGAAGTGTTGGGGGCGTCCATTCTGTGTACCTGAAAAAAAAGGCAAAAGTCAGCAATTCAAGTAATCTTAAGAGACCGAGTCCACGACTGAAGTGAAATACAGAAGACAATAGGGTAGATTTGGAGAGAATTGAGAATTTGAGGGGCTGGTGGCAGGATTGGCACTCCAGCCACTGTAAACGAAGCTCACACTGTTCAGGTGTCACCCACTGCGCTCAATGTGGGTGGATCACCATGTGGTGGGTGCGGCAGGGCGCTCTATCAGCGCAGGCTCCCACCCTACTGTACTGCTTATTATGGTTGTGAATTAACTTGTCCCTGGTTGTGAGGGCAGCTCAGTTAGCGACTGATGTGCACACCGAGACCAACGCGACTCCAGTGCGGTGGTGAAGGGCTGAAAATCTTTCACAATTAACTCTCCAACGGCCCCGTGACTTTTTCTGCTGTCTGTTCCTTTGTCATTTTTCCTCGTCCAGCGATGGAGAACTGGGGGGGGGGGTGTTTTGAGAGCTGGAGCCACAAGTCAGGTCAGGTGAGGGTTTCCTTCTGAGGGTCTGCAGAGGAAAGAGAGAAGGTGTTTAGTGTGCAACGCCACCCACTGGTCTGGCATAGAAGTGAATTTATTTAAACCCATCGACTTCCTCCCATGCTGCCCGTGTGTGACGGCTGCTGCTCCTGGAACAAGGACTTCACGGCGGGTGATCTCATCCACACAATGGCATCCCGGGTCCTTGCTGCCCCCTTGTAAAAGGTTTGGGTGGTACAGAGCTTTTGTGCTCCAGGATTGAGAGAATGTGCAAAGCATCCATGCTTTATAATTCAGAGCTGTCGTCCAGCCATGTCCCCATTTGCAGCGTTATGTTATGGCTACAACCTTTACAGACTTCTCCTGTCTCCTGAGCCACAACAGGACCACTCAGAGTCTCACACACCGCCTGGGGTCTTTAGGACTTTGTGTCACAGTTGGCCTTCACTTTCACAGTGCAATGTGACGCTTGTCCTCCCATCAGTGGTTATGGCTACCTGCTCTTCACACACTGGCAGGCTCACTGGTGACGTTTGTCCTGTCAGCCTCAGGGGCAGGCGTCTCTTGAAATGGAGGGGGGTAACTGGGGTGAAGGGCTGTCGTCATCGCCGTACAGTTCAAACTTTTTACAACTGAGATAACTCATTTTGTTTGTTCTTGTGTTCCTTATTGTGGTTATAAATTAACCAGTTGTGAGGACCGCTCAGTTCAAACTACACCAGCAATCAGTGATTGATGTTACGCCATGCACAGTGGCGTAGCCAGCTTGCTGAAGGACCCCATACCCCATGCGGGCTCCTCCTGTCTGGCATAACTCTTAGTAATTCATTCACAACTAGATCCTCAGGGCCAGCTGGGCAGTGGTGTCCAGGTCCGCGTCACTATCAGATCACACGCTGGTGACAATCAAACCAGCTCTCTAAATGGAATAACTTTAAATCGCTTTATTACAGCCGCTGTAAGTTAGCAAAATAAAATAAATTATGGGAATGGAATGTGGGAGTAGTGGGTAGTAGTCGTATATAAATATATGTAAGATGTGGACCTGCTTGCCTTTCCAAGACAACATTGTTAAAGAAAATGATTAAAATATAACGTAAGCCACAAAGTAGAAACTGTTCTGTTGTACTATAAAATGAAGCCACTTCAGTTTGTAACAAATTAAAACGACAACACCGGCTGATAGGATACGACTACACCATCGACCCGTTTTACATAAGTTCTGAGAAAATGGGCATCCTAAAGTGGTGTCGCTCACAAATCCTCACGGTACTGACACTAATGCACAGTAAGCCATAGTAAGGTACACAATAAAACATTACAGATTTGTTAAACTGTTAAAGCTTACAAAATGGAAGTGCCTGACAAATCACAAATCATATTCCTTCTAATATCACTTGTACCTTAAAATACTCGCTTGTGTGCCTCCTGTCGCACAAAAGTCTCACCAATGTTTGACCCGTCAGGTTGTCTGGCACGCTCGTTTTCGATTGAGAGTCCAGCCGAGCCACTAAGTCCTTTTTGTGACCTGG
Organism: Polypterus bichir lapradei; assembly: GCA_026402145.1. NCBI lineage: Eukaryota > Metazoa > Chordata > Cladistia > Polypteriformes > Polypteridae > Polypterus > Polypterus bichir. The sequence continues at coordinate 18,883,057 of JANRMT010062816.1, read as the reverse complement.
TGCTTCTGAGGTCATTTTTGATGGGTTTTAACTTGGAGAACAAATGTCCACACGCAGCAACAGTCATTGGCGTAGTCGGCAGTAACATGTAAGCCGTGCAGATGTCACTGAAAGTAGACGACGGTGCACAGTGATCTGTCAGCAACAGTTCAGCTACTTCGAAAACAGTCGACTTGGTTGACAGGATGGATTGAAAACATGCAACGAAGTGACAACAATTGAGAACAAAACGCCTGCGAAATGTCGCTGCTGTAGCGTTCAACGAGAAGATCGTCAGCAGAATACAATTCATCGTCAGCCATCGAGGTCAGAGTTGATGGTAACAAGACATTAAACATTGAAGCCACTGCATCGAGACTGTGAAACTGCTGTTTTAGCTATTTACATTTTTTTTTAAATCTATATGCGCTCATAGGCTCTTGTGCTTTGCACAATCTGCACAAGTGGCTGTGCACACCGAAACCACCACGACTCCATTGTGGCGGTGATGGGCTGTAAATCTTTCACAATTAACTCTGCAAAGGCCCTGGGACTTCCTTTTTTTTTCCTTTGCCATTTCTCCTCGTCCAGCGATGAAGTGCGGGGTGAGCCCAAGTGTCTGAATTCTAGTATCGACTGACAAAGCTGCAGCTGCTTCTGCACCACCGCTGTCTGAACACAAATTAAAAAGCGATGGTCACTTTGGACGTGCAGACTTTTGCAACGATAACAAGTGTTACTGCACCTTGACTTGACGATGACCAGCTAATTCCAGTGGCATCGGACCAGGGTGGCTGCACTGCAGACGTTTCATCTGCCAGTCACAGACGCTGCGCTGCTTCACATTTATATAATAGTGTACTTGGACGTGTTTCATGAGGTTACTAGTGTTGCCCCCTTTTCTGTACATGCAACCACTGTTTTATGTACTGCATATTGCGTTTCGCCGCATTATCATTTACTAAAATGAGCCCACAGTTTTGAACACTTTACCTGATCTGTCATGATGACTGGAGAGCACAGAAGGTAAATACACAGCCACGCGACTAAAACATGATCATCTGACGCCTGCAGTGTCGTCATCATTAGGGGACAGTTAGGAATTTAAAAACACTGTTAATGTCAAAATGGATTAACGTTACGAAAATACCGGTAGCTGCACCGTTTTCCTGGGAGCTGATTGATATTTTGGAACTGGTACCAATTTAATATCACTTTTCGATATGCATCCCTACCTACAACTCAATAAAGTGTGTAGAATATGAGGGGGTCTGAAGACTTTCTGAATCCACTGCATGGTTATATCAGCATGTCAGGTTACCCTCAAGTTTATACACCTCAGCCAACTCCGCTTTTGTCCTGAAAATTCTGAAGGGGCCTGGAAGGGAGAGGCAGTCAGAAGGCATGGAGCCTGTGGGGAAAAAAGATAATGACAGAGGGGTGGAGCCTAAGAGAGAGCGAGAGAGAGGGGCTGTTAGATTAGGTAGAACCTGTGGGGAAGAAAGATAATGACAAAGGGGTGGAGCCTAAGAGATAGA
>JANRMT010062816.1:18866097-18880762 GCA_026402145.1 Polypterus bichir lapradei | reverse complement strand
AGAGAGAGAGAAGCAGTCATAAGGGGCTGAGTCTGTGTGAAAAGGAGGAGGGGCTGCCCAAAAGAGGCGGAGCCTGAGAGAAAGAAAGAGAGAGGGGGCTGTCAGAAAGGGTGAAGCATGAGAGAAAGAAAGAGAGAGGGTGCTGACAGAAGGGGTGGAGCCTGTGAGAGAGAAAGAGAGAGAGAGGGGGCTGTCAGAGGGAGTGAAGCCTGTGGGTGAGAGAGAGGGGTGTTGTCAGAGGGGGTGGAGCCTGTGGGAGACATACTGTCAGAAGGGATGGAGCCTAAGAGAGAGAAATTGTCATAAGGGCCTGCGTCTGTGTGAAAAGGAGGAGGGGCTGACCAAAAGGGGCGGAGCCTGAGAGAAAGAAAGAGAGAGGAGGCTGACAGAAGGGGTGGAGCCTGTGAAAGACAGAGAGAGAGGGGGGGCTGTCAGAGGGGGTGAAGCCTGTGGGAGAGAGAGAGAGAGAGAGAGAGGTGGGGCTGTCAGAAAGGGTGGAGCCTGAGAGAAAGAAAGAGAGAGGGGGGTGTCAGAAGGGGTGGAGCCTGAGAGAGAGAAAGAGAGAAGGGGCTGTCAGAAGGGGTGGAGCCTGTGAGAGAGAGAGGGGGGGCTGTCAGAGGGGGTGGAGCCTGTGGGAAAGAGACCTACTGTCAGCAGAGATGGAGCCTAAGAGAGAGAGAAACTGTCATAAGGGGCTGAGTCTGTGTAAGAGAGACAGAGAGAGAGGGAGGCTGTCAGAAGGGGTGGAGCCTGAGAGGGATGCTGTCAGATGGGGTGGAGCCTGAGAGGGATGCTGTCAGATGGGGTGGAGTCATCATAACAAGCCATGCAGTATGTGTGTGTGTGTGTGTGTGTGTGTGTGTGTGTGTGAGACATGATGAAGCCCTTATAGAGCAGCACTTGCTAGACCTGCTCCACTGCTGGCTTGTGTTCACGGCCACTGGCGAGTCTCAGGTAACATCCTGCCTTTCATTGGCTCTCCAGCCCAAAACTGCAGTGCCACAGCAAAGGGTCTGTACACCCTTCTGAATGAGAGATTTCAGTTTTTGATTTTTAATAAATTTGCTAACCTTTCAGAAAACATGCCACCTTGTCATTATGGGAGTGTAGACCGATGTTACCCATTAAAAATGAAATGTACAACACACTGAAGTGTGCAGAAAGCCACAGGATCTCAGTACTTTGCCCAGTCTGCTGTATGAGGCTTCATGCCTCATTAAGGTTCCTGGAGCTCAGAGTGCCCTGGCCTGACCCCTTCTCCTTTTCCCTCTCCCTCTCTCCCACTCTTTGTGTGTCTCTCCACTAGTGACGGGCTTTGGTGTCTTCTTGCTCCAGGTGACTTTGAACCTTTGCCAACAGATACATAATGAAACTTACATAATCAGGCTCGACTCCCATTATATAAGCCGCTTACAGTTTGACACATGTGCTCGGCTGGTAACATTTTAAACGCGAGTGTGGACTTTGGAGCGGCTTGGCCTCCATCTATAGGCCACTGCCCCCCTTTAAAGACACACTTCGCATGCCCGTTAGTCTGGGAAAGTGCACGACAGGACCTCGGCAACCTCCAGAGATGGCTTTTCGGTTGTTTGAAGGGAAGGAGCACGCCGCTCTGTATCAGAAGTTCCGCTTTCCTCCACCCGAAGAGATTAAAAACGCAGTCCTGAAGTATCTGGACAGCAAAGTGAGACTTTTTTTTGAACTTTATAGATAAGACTATCAGGGTGCCGAGCATTAGATGACTGTGATACACAATTTAAGATTTAAATCTGCTTGTTGTTGTGTGATTAATAATAATTGAAAAAAATACAGTTGGTGGCCAGAAAGGTGGAAACACCTGGGCTCGTCCATCCACGTAATTCCTCTGCAGACACAAAGGAGCAAACTTGAGACGGGCAGGGGGGCTGAGCTGTGAGGCAGCAGCACTCACCGCCGTGCCAGTCAGACCCACTTACTGAATTTAGTAAGGAAAAACAAAATTTAAAGGCACAGCATTTTGGCTGCATAGAATTCATCAGAGGAGCAAATGAGAAGGAAAGAGGAGGAGAGGAAGGGGAAGGACGGAACAAATCGGGGGCCGGTGAGGGGAGGTGTGAAAGAGCTGGCATTAGAGAAGATGAAGGGAAGGGAGAGGTTAAAAAGTCAGTCGGCCATTGAGACCTGGAGACACGTGTGAGCTGAGCTTCTTTTGCTTTTCTTTGAAAAGGGTCTTTGAATCCCTGTGAAAGAACCCAGAACGAGAGATTAGTGTAGTTGTGATCGAGGGACATGCGAAGTGTTCAACAATCGACTTTGTAAAGTCTACGATCTTAACAGCTTGAACGTGCTCCATGAAACGGTCTGCTGGACACGTCCTACAAGAAATGCAATTGGTAAGATCTTTTAGACTGGCAAGGCACCCCGTTGTTTAATATTGAAATTAACAAAGAGGGCCCAGATACAAGGGTACGGTTGGTGATACGTTTTCAGATGATACAACATACAGATCAAAGTATGTGGTGAGGAATGTGGCTGTCCTCTGTGAAGTGAGTCGTGGACGAGACATTGGTGAAGGTTAAGTACTGTATGCACTCACGGATAAGTTCTTGATTTTATTGTATAATTTCTGGTATTTTATAATGTCAGTCGTATAAGTCGAATGCGGAAAACTCCTGCTATTGGTCCAAGAGATTACGATATGCTAACGCCCACCTGAGAGAGTAACCACGGAGCACACGGCCTTTTTCTTCTATGTATTGTCCCTAGGTGACCACGCGGTAATACCCAAACTATTCAGAAGTGACGTTTGCACTGTTTCTGCTTTTTGTATCTCACACTTTTATCGTAAGAGCATCCCTTATCTATGATGGAGCGTTTGATCAGAAGAAAATATGAAGCTGGTTTTAAATTAAACATCGTTGAAGTGGCAAAAGAAATTGGTAGTTGCGCAGTTGCAACAAAATTTGATGCATTTGAGAATCTGGTGCGAGATTGGAAGAGGCAAGAAGATGTAAGAAAAAAACGTAAGTGTCATATTTTTGAATGGGCGTATAAGTCGGGGTCAGATTTTATGTTTTTCGGGTTTCAAGACCTGACTTATATGCGAGTATATACCGTAGTTCAAAGAATGAGATCAAGGGTAGAGTTAGGGGGAAAGTCGAGTCTGCAGGTCTGGTCAGGTCAGGTTGGGGAGCAGGCACTGTGTCACAAGAATGGACGGGAGACATAGAAAGGTTTGGGGCAGCCACCCGTGTATTATGCCCAGGGTGCAAAAGGGTTAATTTTTGTCGAGTCATATCTGGTTCAATGTCCAAAACAGAACTGAGAACATGTGGCAAAGATGGCGGCTTTAAAGGTCTGGAGAGGAAGTGACATCATTGTGGGCACTGGAACCAGAAGTGACATCATCACAGGTGCCGGAAAAATGGAAGTGACATCATCTGGGCAGGAAGTGACGTCATCATGGGCACTGGAACCCATAGACATATATAGGTAGATGCCACATTCACTGTGTTGCCCAGTCGACATGATATGTCAGCGCGTCCACCCTATTGTGAGTGGCAAAAGTGCCATTTAAATTAACACAGGTAGACGTGGAAACCGGGCTTTCTGATGAAAAAACAATAATGTTTAAAACAGTATCGTTTACATAAAACAGATTTTGGCGAATCGTTTACCTGCAATTATTTATATCCAATTATACACTAATAATGGCAATTATTAAATAATAATAATAATTATTATTATTAAATAATTCCTCCCATATAAGTAACATTTCTTGGACTGCCTTCTTCCATCTCCAAAACATTTCTAGACTTCGTCCTGCTCTTACACAGCACAGCACTGAAGTATCGGTTAATGCCCTGGTCACCTCACGTATAGATTACTGTAATGCTGTTCTATCTGTCATCCCACAAAAACGTATCCATCGCTTACAACTTCTTCAAAATTCTACTGCCAGGATAATAACCTGCTGTTCTAAATCCACTGAACATATCACACCGATTCTCTCTCAACTTCACTGGCTCCCTGTTCACTACAGAATACAATACTAAATACCACTCTGAACATTTAAAGCTCTCCACAACCTGACTGATCTCCTCCAGACTGGCACTCCTCTCGCTCACTCTGATCCTCATCTGCAGCTCCACTTTCTGTACCACACGTCAGACTCACTGCTATGGGAGCTCGAGCGTCTCTCCTGCTGCTCCTCAACTCGGGAATTCTCTTCCCTTTCATATCCGTCAGCTCGATTCAATAACACACTTTAAAACTGCCCTCAAGACTTATCTTTTCAAACTGGCATACCAATTGTGAATTTTGGACTGTTACTGCCAGTTATCTTTGTTTGTTTGCTAATTATTGCTTTTTGATTTATCATTCTCTTGTTTTCATCCATCCATTATCCAACCCGCTATATCCTAACTACAGGGTCACGGGGATCTGCTGGAGCCAATCCCAGCCAACACGGGGCGCAAGGCAGGAAACAAACCCCGGGCAGGGCACCAGCCCACCGCAGGGCGCACACACACACACACACACCAAGCACACATACTAGGGACAATTTTTAGAATCGCCAATGCACCTAACCTGCATGTCTTAATTTTACTAATGTTGTTTAATTTTATTGTAAGGTGACCTTGAGTGCAAAGATTATAAAACGGGATTTTCTAATGGCCAAATACAACCAAAACAATTGTTCAGCCTTACCTATGAAGTGTAATCCCCCGGGATCTGGTTTGGAGCCTACAGCGGTTTGTACAATCCCAAGCGGCACATGCGTGAGGCATCTTTATCCATTACTTCACTCTACAGCAGTGCCACTCGCAATATGGCAGCGACGTTGATGTACAAAGCTGCTGGTCATGCGGCGTCTAGTAATTCTATGTCTATGCTGGAATCACGGGCGCCAGAAAAATGGAAGTGACGTCATCTGGGCAGGAAGTGACATCATAACAGGTGCCGGAACCCTGTGGAATTTCTCATGAATGGTCTGCAGAGGATTGAAAGAAAAAGTCAGTGCACCTCATCACCCCCTGGTCAGACATGGAATTGTCACTATTTGAGCCCGTTAGCTGCCTCCCATGCGCACGTGTGTGACAACTGGTACAGCGAACCCACCACACGACGAAACACCTTGGGATCCCAGTTGTCAACCCACCAGACAGTCCCACCCTCCGGAAATTACCATCGATCTGCAGCAGGCTGGTGTTACGTGGGCATCCCCTTGGCCTGGTCCAGCCACTCGGGTCCTCAACAATGAGGGTCCTCTGAGCTGGATCACCCTCAGGTAATCGCACCACATGGCCAAAGTGCCGTAACTGACGCTCCTTCACAATGCTGGTAATGTGGCTCATTCGGGACTCCGTGAGCAACATAAAGTCAAACCAGTGGCACCCAAAGATTCTCTGAAGTCACACACATGGGTAGCGTCCATGTGTCACAAACAGGAAGCACCATGACTCCAAAGACTTGGACCTTTGTCCTTTTACAGAGATATCGGGAGTGCCACACACCCCTTTCCATTGACCTCATGACCTCCCCCATGCTCTCCCAATCCGTCTACTGACTTCATTGGAAGAGTCACCAGAGTCACATGAACGTCACTGCCGAGGTAAGTTAACCTCTCGACGAGGTCGACACTCTCTCGAATCTGTAAAATGGGGAAATTAAGTTTGATGACCTGTGAGAAGGACAGAAGGACCAGCGGGATGTGGGATTCATTATAGAGTGGATGTTAGGAGGTTTTCTTCTGACCTGGTTGAGGTCCCTGACCACAATTTGAGGAGGGCTTCCTCAATCAATGGAGAAACTCCTCACTCTGAGTGCTTCATTACAGAAGTCAACCTCATGACTGTTGATGTGGCAGAGTCTCAGGAACTGTGATTGAGGTTCGAGAGCCAGGAATGGAAGGAGCTGCAGAGAAGACAACAGCGTGGGTCAGTTCTCACCAACTAGTAGGTCACATGTTTCGAGTTTTCGGCAAATTGAGAATGACGTTGTCCCTCTAACTAACGATCTCTAGACTTCATTTTTCCTTGAGTTTCACGTACTCAATATTGTTTGTTTTTTCATAAATCAACAACACCTTCCATTTAAATCATGCAGTCGCAGCATTTAAATCACGTGATCGTAGTCTGACATTTTCATTGGTAGGTGGTCCTTCCTCATTGGTCAGTGGAGTTGCTTGGATTTTGCCTTGCAGTATGCAAAATACTGTGTACATACGAGCTTCTTCCATCGTGCTGTGACCCGAATGAAGACATATTTGGTCATCACCACTACCTTATAACATCAGGAAAGACCTCCAAAAACTCAAAACAATCAAATTTGAAAAAAAAAAATGGCAGTTACGAGGTTTTTCCATTGCACGTGAAAGTTGGCTTATAGTAGATGGTGGTTTGGAGTCCTGGAAAACAGACAGAAAGACTGATGGCTAAGAGTTATGGTGGAAATTTCGACTGTACACCTGAGAGATTGATGGCAACTAGCGAAACTATTAATGAATTCCTGACGTGGGTTGGCACCAACACAACTGTCAGTGTATCTTTTCTTTTGTAAGGGTCTGGTACAAAGCCTAGGTAAGAAAGAAAAGAAACCCTCTTCCACCCTCGCACCTCCCCATATACGACAAGAAACCAGTTCAAGAGTAGAAAGGTTCAAGCAACTGATGGACTTCAGACACCCACTCCACCACCACCAGGAAGTAAATCGCCGACTACCTTCATGTTGGAGCTTCGCCATGGTGGAACGCCTCAATCCAAAGCAGTCCACAACACATAGGCTCGAGAGGTGGCGAGAGACTGACCGTAGCCCTCTCAATGAAGCTCTACCAACACCTCAAGAGCATCTAAACAATAGAACATCCCTCTCTAGGAAAGACTGGGTCACGCTTAACTGAGCGAGGTCAAAGGTGGGCAAAACAAGGGACAACCTATTTAGATGGGGCCTCACAACAAGCGCTCAATGTCCCTGTGGTGAGCCCACCCAAACAATGGACCACATTCTCCATGAATGTTTTCGAGGCCCTACATGCACCAATGAAGATCTTACCTGGATAAGGCAGTGGTGTGATTAGAGGTGACTCTTCCACCCTGCCAGTGAAGATGCTGGCATAGTGAGGTCCCATTCTAGGACCAACTGCAACTCTAAAACGTTATTAAAAGAGAAAGAATTGTGGGTAAGAACCAGGAGGAGGAGGGTATTAACGGGAAGGATCCTGGCCTGGAGGTCTGTCTGAGGGCAATGAGAAATGACTGTGTACACAGAGGGGATGTCCATGGTAACGATAAATCAGTCAGGACCATAAAACCTAAAGCTACAAAACAACTGGAGAGCATGGTTAGCAACTTTGAAGTATGAAGGCAGACCTTCAGCCAGTGGTCTCATTAAGACTGTTGGCGGTTGCTGAAATGTGACTGGTGGGACAGCTGCATACAGAAACAATTAAGGGTGTCCAGGATTGTTCGGTTTGTGAATTTTGGGAAGAAGGTCAAACTGAGATACCTTGTGGGATTTTAGCAATGAAGAATGGTGAGAAGAAAAGGTAGGACTGACCTCATACTGGAAATCACCTCTCAGATCCTGTGTGATGGGGAGATAGGCGGCTGTACTAGTGGTTACATTTGTGCATTTGGTATCTCCACATATAAAAGGCAAAGCCCTCACTGACTCCTCGCTGACTCTCCCACTTTCCATATTGGTGGGAAGCTGAAATTTCGCATGCTCATTCCTTGCAGTGTACTTACAAAAGTCAGGTATGTTTCATGTCCTATTGCCACACCCAGGGGGGGGGGGGGGCAGGTGTACCCCCTAAACTGTATATATAGACAGGGGAAACCCCTCCTCACTATTTCTGTGACTTCCAACATACGTAGGAAGCCCAAATTTCCCAATGCTCATCCTTTACACTGTACTTACAAACGTTAAGTATCATGTTTCATTTGACGCCATGCCCCGTAACGAACTTTCGAAAATAACGTCTTCTTTTTGGCGGTTCTCGCCATTATGCCGTAAGGAACTTTCGGAACTGACCTCTCATTTTGGCGGTTTCATTCCTTATTTCCGTTAACAGAGGATTTATTTCATGGCAGAGATGCACCAGAGCCGCCCCCGGTCCCCCTTCCTTCACTGTCCGCGTGGTTGGCTCTCTGCCTGTATACATTAACAACATCCCGCGCTCATGTGCCTCCTCACTCGTTTCCTTACTTTCCTCAGCTGTTCGTCGTGCTCACTGCTCCCTTCTTCTTTACTCCACCGCTTCAAGCCTGTTATTGTTCGCCTTCCTCACGTCTTCCTGCTGGCGACTCCTGCCTTTTCATTTAGTTTCTTCACACTCTTAATCCTCCATGCAGGCCTCCGCATACTCGACTTTTGAAGGTCGGTGCACCAATTATGTTACTACGAAACTTACAACTACCAAAACTTTGTAACGGCACCAGGCTTCATATCAAGTCTCTGCACAAGAACCTCATTGAGGCAACGGTCTTCACTGACACTGGCTCAGGGGAGACTCAATTTATTCCTTGCATCCAATGTTTCATTTTCTTTTTCATAACTTCTTTAACACACTACTTCTGCGCTGTGAGGTGCGGGTATTTTGCTAGTACAGGAGGTCCTCGGGTTACGACACAGTTCCGTTCCTACAACAGCGATGTAACCCGAATTTTGGTGTAAGTCGAAACACACCCTAGCCTAAGTCACTTACCTATCTTAACACATTTGCAAAATCATAATCTAGAACATAAAAACACAACTAAGCTACAGAAAAAGGAAAAGGACATAAATATACTGTACTGTAGTAACAGAAAAAATGAGTGTAAAAAAAAATCCTTACCTTTATTCCTTCTTACGTCTCAATTTGTTTAAGTTTTTATGGGTGTGAGCGTTGTAAACTCGAAACGTCGTATGTCGAGACGTTGTAACCCGAGGACCCCCTGTATTTTATATACGGGGTTTGGGGTTGTCTGACTCTGATCCTGGAGGGCTACTGTGGCTGCAAGTTTTCATTCCAACCTTTACCCAGCATGCCCTACAGATGTCAGCAAGGGTGCACCAGTCTAGGTACACTGCCACCTAGTGTATCGGAGGGGCATATGGTCGTTAAAAAGGCTGTCTCTCCCGATCACTTCATTAAACTGGCCTCCCAGCCGGATAAGGGTCTTCTGTTTGACCCCGCTGGAATGCCAGTCCATCCATAACTTGATCATTTTTACTGGACGATCAGTGAACCTTTTTCCACCAGACTGGTGAGTGCAGTTCATTTTTAACATTGTTAAAAACACATTGAAACATGAAACTCTGTGGCCTTCAAAACCTCCCAAATGGTGTTCTGAAAATTTTTAGAGAATAAATCATTAATCGTTATAAATCAATAAACAGTATAAACCATTAATAAAAAAAATGTAAAATAAAAGACAAGTGGGCGGCACGGTGGCGCAGTGGGTAGCGCTGCTGCCTCACAGTTAGGAGACCTGGGTTCGTTTCCCGGGTCCTCCCTGCGAGGCGTTTGCATGTTCTCCCCGTGTCTTTGTGGGTTTCCTCCCACAGTCCAAAGACATGCAGGTTAGGTACATTGGCGATTCTAAATTGTCCCTAATGTGTGCTTGGTGTGTGTGTGTGCCCTGCGGTGGGCTGGCGCCCTGCCCGGGGTTTGTTTCCTGCTTTGTGCCCTGTGTTGGCTGGGATTGGCTCTAGCATACCCCCGTGACCTGGTAGTTAGGATATGGATGGATGGATAAAAGACAAGTCATTAAACGATGGACAGTAGAGTTTTCTGTATTCATAAGAATTGCTTCCATTCCACTTCTTTTGTCCGGCATCTCCACCTACATGACATACCGGTGGGCTCGTCCTGATATCTTGATATGCAAGACACTGAACTTTTTGGGGTTCAACTCTGTTTTGGACCCTCTGGACATGAAAACAAAAAACTAATTTTTTAGGCCAATTTTAGGCCTGAAACAACACCCTTATAATGAAGAATAAACCAGCAGGTGTCTCCAGCAAAATGATCAGAAAGACACATCAACCGACCCCAGGGGTTCATCCCCTAATAGGATACGAGGGGTAATCTCGGCACGTGGAGTGTCATTTTAAGCTATTTGGAGGTCGCTGATCACAAATATAGGGGTGGCACAGTGGTAGCGCTGCTACCTCGCAGTTAGGAGACCCAGGTTCGTTTCCCGGGTCCTCCCTGCGTGGAGTTTGCATGTTCTCCCCGTGTCTGCATGGGTTTCCTCCGGGTACTCCGGTTTCCTCCCACAGTCCAAAGACATGCAGGTTAGGTGGATTGGCGATTCTAAATTGGCCCTAGTGTGTGTTTGTGTGTGTCCTGCGGTGGGTTGGCACTCTGCCCAGGATTGGTTCCTGCCCTGTGTTGGCTGGGATTGGCTCCAGCAGACCCCTGTGTTCAGATTCAGCGGGTTGGAAAATGGATGGATGATCACAAATATGATCATATTGTTGATATCTGATTCTTTACCGGTCATCCTCGTCCTCTAAGAGCCACTTCCAGAAGGTTAAAAACGACATATTTCAAGCATGAGCTCGTGGGGTGTCATTTTAGAGCAGGGGTCCCCAACTCCGGTCCTGAAGGGTCTCAGTGGCTGCAGGTTTTCATTCTAACCCTTTTCTTAATTAGTGACCTGTTTTGCTGCTAATTAACTCCTTTTCCTTTCATTTTAATCAGCTTGTTTTTTAAGATTTCCTCCCCTGAATTTCTTCATCGTTCTTCTGAATTGCTTCATTTCTTTCCTTAAGTGGCACCCAAACAGAAATGAAATATGAAGTGAGGGAGCCAACAGAAGACCACCTAAGTCAGGGCCTCAAACTCTAACCAGTTTTTTAATGAGGCTCAGTCTTGTCGTTAATTAAATTCGTTCTTTAATTCCATTACTTGTTGCTGCTCTCGTTGTGTCACAGCAGACATTTCTGAAATTGTGGATTTTCTCTTTTCTAAGAGCACTGGGGACCTGAGCAGATCAACATTCCCGAGACCCTCACCTTTCTTTATTTTCGGGTATTGTGTGATGGACAGAGTTTGCTGCTCGTGTTTTGGCTCATTTTGTATCTTATTATTATTTGGCTGCTAATTAAGGAAAAAGAAACAATAAAGGGGTCTGAGTCTTCAAAAGCAAGTCAAATAAAATTAATTCACAAGAAGTTAATTAGCAGCAAAAACAGGTCACTAATTAAGAAAAGGGTTAGAATGAAAACCTGCAGCCACTGCGGCCCTCCAGGACCGGAGTATGGGACCCCCTGTTTTAGAACATTTCAAGGTCAGGATGATTAGGTGACTTTTGATCCTTTCCTAGCCCTCTGTCGATGTCTCTCACAGTGTGACAAATGACACATTTCTATTATAATCGAGAATTTTCAAACTTTAAACATTTCGACTGAAGCAGACATTTTAATATTTCAGACATATTGTTTATTGTGTACTTGTACCTCATGAAATAAATCGTTACATTTCAGATGAATGCCCCAAATTGGGGGGGCTTATGCTAATTCTGACTTTTTTTTTTGATATGCAGAAGAAAACGCCACATGTTCTGGCTGTGGATATCGGCTGTGGGACGGGGCAGGTGAGCAGATCTCTAGCGCCACACTTTGAGAAGATAATTGGGGTGGACATCAGTGAGGCCCAGCTAGACGAAGCCAGGAAAGAAACCAACTTGAGTAACGTCAAGTACATGTAAGTGCGACATGCCTGGGGCATGGGGTCTTTACCCATTCATTTTCTAATTGCACACATCTGAGGGTCGCGGTGACCACAGTCTTAACAGGGCTGACCAGATATCTTTTTCCCCATAATGCATTTCAGCTGTCACTGGGGCATTTCCCAGGGCTTGTTGTAGGGATGTAGTGGTCTGCAGCAGGTTGGCTCGATGGTTTTTATTGCCCTGGGCAAAGCTGAAAGTGGTGCCCCCCATTGCCCCTGAAAATCTATCTCATAACCCTGTTATGAAACGCTCATGCTATAGAAGGTAGGAGTGTTGCTGTTTCAGCCACGATTGGTTGATGCCCACTGCATTGCCCGATTTTATTGATCATTGGGTAGCAGTAGTTATGACTACAAGGTGATTAGTTAAATGAACTGTAACTGTGTGTGAAACTGACAGGTTTTAAACTTTAATGTTGTGTGACATTTCACTGTCATATGTTGGAAAGAGAAACAGGAGGCTTCATGGGCTAAAGGGGTGTGGAAATGCAACTAGACACAATTTCAAGACAAACAGCTCAAAGTGAAGAGTCACACCCCAAACCAACTTTTTCCAGGCCCAACAAAAATAGCCCAACTGAGTTTGAAACCACCCAATCTGGCACCTATACTACAGAACTGAACTCAAACTAACCTAACTGTGTGTCAAAGTCTTCATCCCATCAACCCCTGCACACTCCTGCAGGCTGCTGGGAATTGAAGTCCTCTCTGTAAACTCCGGCGCAGGTTCACCACATTAATAGACTTGTCCTCATATTGACAGAATGTCCTCAAATAAACTGGCACTCGATTGGAGAAGGGCATTCTCAAGCCCACCCCCAATACTAGTTATGTTTCAGCTGGAGTTCAGATGTCCCTTTTATGTCTGTTTTGTTCATTTTTTTCTGTTAACATTGCTGTTCATTTAGTTCCTTTATGCCCAAGCGCCTTTTGTTATGCACCTTCTGTTTTGTGTGTGGTCCCCCCAAGAGGAGAGGCCACCTGCTCATCACCACCACCCTCAAAGAACTGTCCTCAGCCCTGTGAAGACTATCGAAAGCCCACAGTACCCACAGTTCATTGGATGTGCTGGCGTGGTGACTTGTGTTGGTTTTGTGATTATTGGATCTTTGACCCGTTTTGCTTTGTTTTTTTATGGCCGTTCTTTGTTTTGTGTTTGTTTGCTATTTGGTTGATTTCTTCAGTCAACTCCTTTTGCCTTTAATGCTCTTTGGATTACTACAGAGCATTTTCAGGAAGTAAATCTTATTTATCGAAACTCTTTGTTTGCCCTTTTTGTGACTAGCTGAGGTTTGACAGTTTGCCCCTCTAGTGGGCATTTTTAGGATTTTTTGGGGGACTTTCTTGCCTCAGAACTCTCTAGTTCAGGGGTCTCCAACCTTTTTTCCCGTGAGAGCTACTTTTACAAAATGAAAATGGCCGAGAGCTACTCATGTTTTCTAACGTTTCTTCTCATAGTTTATTTCAACCCAAACAAACTGAATACGCTTGTTTTGCCTGAACATTTACAAAATGCTGGTGTCCACAACTCACATTTTGCATTAAAACATAACAAAAAAAAATATTTAGTTTACCTGCAAGTGCATTTTGTATGTCTGTGTGCATTTTCTAGTGGATCTCACACTATTGAATTAAAATAAAACAATGCAATTCCAAATCCACAGATATGACTTCTTCATTTGTCATTTTGTCACATGTCACTGTGTCACTTTATTCACATGTCCAGTTGCCTTTGTGATGTGCTTTTTAGTTCGTCAGATGCCTGGCACTGAGGTGTCTGGTGGAGTGGAGCCCCTCAGGTCACTCTTATGGAGTCATTTCAGTGTTCGTCTCTCAGTCTTGTTCTGAACTTTGATTTCATGACATTCATGTCAGACTCACAGAGGTATGGAGACCCAAACAAAACAGACATTTTCAGAGCTGCTTGGTGAAGATTTTTATAGTTATGTGGCTCTACTAAACTCCAGAAATGCTGTTGAGACTTTAACTGCACATTATTTTGAAGATTTACTAATATATAATATATAAAATCTAATATAAAAATATAATATATAAAATATAATATGTAGTGCTGCTGCCTCGCAGTTAGGAGACCTGGGTTCGCTTCCCGGGTCCTCCCTGCATGGAGTTTGCATGTTCTCCCCCATGTCTATTTGGATTTCCTCTGGGTACTCCAGTTTCCTCCCACAGTCCAAAGACATGCAGGTTAGGTGCATTGGCGATTCTAAATTGTCCCTAGTGTGTGCTTGGTGTGTGTGTGTGCCTTGCGGTGGGCTGTCACCGTGCCCGGGGTTTGTTTCCTGCCTTGCGCCCTGTGTTGGCAGGAATTGGTTCCAGCAGACCCCCGTGACTCTGTAGTTAGAATATAGCGGGTTGGATAATGAATGGATGGAAAATATAATATATAAAATCCAATGTCTGTGGTATAGCTGGTCCGCGGCTTCCAATAAAAAAAGGCCATGTTTTAAATCCATATCCGCCGTTCTCCATGGGCACGATTGCATGACCGCAGGTAGTTAATGAGGTGGTTGGAGTGAGTCGCACCTGCACATGTGGGTGCAGTTGTTCTCGATTGCCTCATTGGCTTCCTGCGGTGTGTGTTTAAGGCGCTGCGCCCACGGAGGCACACGGGGGTGTATATATGTGGGTCGAACCCAGAGAAAAGGGATGACTAGAGAGATCAAGAAGAAGAAGGAGAAGGAGCTGAAGAAGGAGAAGGAGGAGAAGGAGAAGAAGGAGAAGGAGGAGAAGGAGAAGAAGAAGGAGAAGAAGGAGAAGGAGAAGGAGGAGGAGGAGAAGAAGAAGAAGGAGAAGGAGAAGAAGGAGAAGGAGAAGAAGAAGGAGAAGGAGTAGGAGAAGGAGAAGGAGAAGAAGAAGGAGTAGGAGAAGGAGAAGGAGAAGAAGAAGGAGAAGAAGGAGAAGGAGAAGGAGAAGAAGGAGAAGGAGAAGGAGGAGGAGGAGAAG